>JANAVB010012760.1:0-21313 GCA_029216955.1 Iris pallida | reverse complement strand
TTCTTGTCAACTCCTTCTCCCCTTGGACGACGTCCATGAGAGTGGACATAGTGACGTCCTGTCCTACTTCGTAGAATCGCTCCAAGAACAGGCGCTTGAAGCCGGTGAAGGAGTGGATGCAGTTGTCCGGTAGATTGCGGTACCAATCGAAGGCGACCCCTTCTAACGCCCCAATGAATAACCGTGTGAGGATAGCATCATCATGGGGCAGATGGTCGATGGTGACCTCGAAGTAAGTGATGTACCGACTTGCTGAGGTTTTGCCATCATACGGGTTGATATTGAACGGCTTATATCTTGGTAGGAATGGAACATCCCTCCATTCAGCATGGTATGGTTGCCGTATTCTGAGATCTTGAGCATTTTCTCGGGCATGGAACATGGCTCGGAGCTTCTGGACCTCTCTCCTTACTTCTCGGGTCTCATCTGTCGCGGTAGGGGCTGTTATTTCGGGAGGATTATTGGCGGGTTTGGTACCGCTGAGTTCGAATCTACATTGACGCGGGGCCTGTGCTTGTTTGACCGGGCGTTCCTCCTTGTAGAGTGGGCAGGGCCGCTTTAATCTCGTCTACAGACTTGACCAAAGCAAGTAATATGGCTTCGAGATTGTCGATGCACTGGCGATCATTGGACCCTCCCTGATTGCTGTCCGTCATAAAAACCGTCCTTACATAAGGAGGGAAGGAAGGAACGGTGGAGGATGTGCCCTCCAAGTCGTACCCATGCACCGAGAAGTCGTCGGGATAGGTGGGAATGTTCTCTTCGGGCTCGGACTCGGAGGAAACGGTATCTCCATCTTCAGAGCTTGCTTCGTCTTGAGAGTTGCGGATGTCCTCGGGGACATCAGCGTCTGTTGCCCCCGATGGAAGAGTTGTTTGTCCGGGCTCGGCTCCTTGAAACATCGGATTGTTGCGGATGTTCGGAGGAGTGCTACCCCCAGTTCCTTCAACCCCCAGCGATGTGGATGATGAATTTCCCATCACGGTAAATTCATCTTCGAAGGGTGTGTTAGAATACACCGGTAGAGGACAACCGTTTAGACGATAGTTTCTTAGCTGTAGTGGTTGATATCTTGGGACTGGAGATACTCGTCTTTTTCTTTCTCCCTTCAGCGGGGACCTTTTGAGCAGAATTGCAAGAGACAACAGGAGGTGCCTCATCTTCTGAGTTCCGGTGCTGTAGCCTTTGGAAGACAGATGGCCGATCTTCCGTCACTGCCGCGTTGTTGCAGCAGCAATTGACGATGATTTAGGTGCAGCGATGTCCAAGCGAGGACTCTTTGCACGCCGACACCTCTTTTTCCTTGTGTTTGTGGGGGATCTCCCGCAGGTCAGAGGAACCACTCTGTCTGTTTGCCGCCGGGGGCTGGACTCGAGAGGTTGTATACAACTTTCCATTCGAGGCCCGCGTGATAGTCAACGGGATGCCCCAATAGTCAGAGGTTGGGACAGCTGACTGGGCTTGATGAGCCCGCGCTGCCCTAGACTTCCTCCTTTTAGCACTTGTGGGTGCGTAATAGGCGGAGTCCAAGTTGGATACCACAGAATCTGGCTTATCATCCAGAGAACCATCAGGGTCAGGACCGCATGAGAGACGGTCGAAGACTGATCGAGAGAAGCGTGAAACGGATGCTATGCGGCTAGGGTTGGGTACCGTGCAGGCTGTCTGTATGCGGTTGTCTTCTGCCGTCGGACGAATTATTTTTGCGCGGCTAGGAGTCACGACCGTACAGGTTGGCCGCATGCGGTTGGCAATTGTGGCCGCATGGGTTTTCTGTAAGCGGTTGACTCCCATAGCCGCATGAATTTCATCCGTGTGGTTGGCAACTGTAGCCGCGTAAGCTATGCGGCTGACAGATATGGCCGCATGAGTTTTCTTCATGCGGCTGGAGGATATAGCCGCATGAGCTTTCTTCCATGCGGCTGATATCCTTATACGGCTCGGATCTCATAGAGTTTCTCTTTGCCCCTGCAAGTCCAGCATCATAGTTTTCTTCTGCCAGACTTGGGGACAGCAGAGTTGTCTACGATCTGAAGTGGGGCGCAGGGGAATCTTGCTCGCCGTCTTGAACAACAGAGGGTGTCTCCGTAAGAGCTTCAGTAGGAACGAAGGATCGGGGTCTCCACTCCTTACGGGCCTTCTTTGTGCAGGCTTGCTTCTGGACCGGGCCAGTGCTGTTGTCGGAGAGCATTTCTTCGAATGCCTGTTGGTCGAACCGGGCGACCATCTTTTGTTGAGTGGAGCCAAGCTTGGCTGCATCCGATTGTGTCACCAACTCCTCATCCGTGGAGAAGTTAGTCCCCAGCAGAGTCGCCATCGTGTTTGCCAAAATATAAAAGAACAGAACAATTATCGGAGGACCGGACTTTTACTTCACGTTACAAACTCGCTTGTACAAAGAAAGCCTAGGGACGAAAACCTAGGTACAGCAGTCTAAGTACAATTGTTTATTTTAGATTATGGGGGGTGACGATAGAGGCTCGGGAAGGCGACGGCAGCCCTGCCTTACTCCTTGGACGATCGGTATGCAGTCTTAGCTCCTTGTGAAAAGATGGTAGGCGTTGATGAAGAAATGCTCTTCTTGCTCCTCTGTTACTCCTCTGGCTTCTCTCTCTCTCTGTGTATTCTCTCTCTGACTATGGGGGAAGTCTCTCTGTATATATATATTTTCCTCTCTGATATTGTATATCTCGCAAGGGAATGGCACCCTGCTATTTATAATAGTGGAATGTGATCATTAAGGTTGCCAATGATTAGCTCTTGGAGATGACGGTGGCTTGGGGATTGGCCAATCCAGGCCATTCGTTTTGATTATGATGAATCTGGGCCATTAGGTGTAGATTACACCAAATCCCATGAGCAATTAATGCTGATTGGAATAAATCTTCCTTATAATGATCTTCTGATATCTGCGAATAAATCAGATCTATTCTTCTGCCACGTGTCCCAGATTATTGGGATTTGACCCAATCTTTAATGGTAGCCAATTTGAGGAAAATTGGTTTAGGACACGTGTCCTAGAAGCTGCTGGGGGATTTGGACCGCATGACTAGTGAGCCGCATATGAATGTGAGCCGCATATGGTTCACCTGAGCCCTTTAACCACAGAGGAGTAATTCTTGTGCGCCGCATAGGTACATATCCGCCTGAGCCGTATGGACATGACCCTCTCGAACCGCATAAGAAGTCCTCGTTCGAGCCGCATGAGGCTTTCATGGCCTGAGCCGCATAGGATAGATTCACTCTGAGCCGCATGGGAAGTTCTTTGCTCGAGCCGCATGAGGCTTTCATGGCCTGAGCCACATAGAACAGATTCTCTCTGAGCCGCATGGGATTTATTCTGAACCGCATGAGCAGTGAACCGCATGCGAATGTCCACGTGGCATTTTTATGGTTCTCGGGGGATTTGTGTCAGAGATCTCTTTTCTCTTCCCTAGAGATTTATCATTAGGACAGAGCCATAATTACCTGCTTTGGTGGCAGGGCTGTCAACTTTTCATAGGGGTCAGCCGTCAAAGCAATTAATGCAGCATGGGTCGGAGGAGAGCACTATCAGGCCACGTGTCTTCTGAGCCGCATGGAATGCCTCGGGCCGCATAGCTCCTTATGCCGTATGACTCCCTGAGCAGCATGAGGTTTCTGAGCCGCATGGATCTTTCCTGGCCGATGGGTTATTTTCTTTAGTATTTTCCATGCTTCACACCTATCAATGGTAAATTCCTTAAGAAATATTATGTATGAATGTAATAGGAGTTTTATTTAAATATGATCAGACTTTCATAAATAAAGTTTGATTTTTATTTCATCATAAACGTTGTTACATAATATCAAGGACGAGAATCACTATCATCCTTCTTGAAGACAGGACGAGGACCACTACCGTCCTTTTCAAAAATAATCAGCAAAAGAGTGAGAACATCTTTGCTCGAACCCACCAGAAATTTGCAAGCAGCCATCCTCAAGGCCTCTTCTTCTCTGTCATCCCTGGTTCAAGAAGGAAGTCCAAGATGTCCCTTGGCGGTTTGGGTGCAGAAGAACCTTCGCCTGCCTCTGTCTGCTTTGGCTGGACCGGCTCGGCTCGACGTTCCTCAGTGCCTGCTTCAACCTTCGGGGTGATCTCGGCCTTCTTGGATGCATCTCCAGACGACATTTTGGATCAGAAAGTGAAAATGATCATTCCATCCATATTTCTGTCCTTTATAGGCAAAGATTCTTGGAAACAATGAAGCGACGCGTTCTTCCCAACATCCGATGGTTCACCCGTTTATTTCATCCATCTGACGGTTCATCCGTTCATTACATCCATCTGAAGGTTCGTGTTCATACCATACATCTGACGGTTTGTCCGTTCATTACATTTATTTGACGGTCCATCCGTTCATCCTGACGATTCATTATTCACACATTTTGACGGTTCGCCCGTTCATTTCATTCATTCGACGGTTCGCCCGTTTATTACATTCATCCGACGGTTCATCCGTTCATTACATTCGCTTGACAGTTCGCCCGTTCATTACATCCATCTGACGGTTCATCCGTTCATTACATCCATCTGACGGTTCGTCCGTTCATACCATACATCTGACGGTTCGTTCGTTCATTACATTCATTTGACGGTCCATCCGTTCATCCTGACGATTCATTTGTTTACACATTTTGACGGTTCACCCGTTCATTTCATTCATTCGATGGTTCGCCCGTTCATTACATTCATCCGACGGTTCATCCGTTCATTACATTCGCTTGACGGTTCGCCCGTTCATTACATTCATCCGACGGTTCGCCCGTTCTTTACATTCGCTTGATGGTTCCCGTTCATTTCATCTATCTGACGGTTCATCCGTTCATTCCATTTCATTTGACGGTCCATCCGTTCATCCTGATAATTCATTTCGTTCACACATTTTGACGATTCATCCATTTCGTTCACATCAGCAACTTGTCATGTATTTGTTATTTCTGATTAAGTTGTTTACTAAAATAATAATATTCAACAAATTATATTCTACCATGTCCACATTACCTCTGAGCAGATATAATGAATATAATTATTTTCTAAAATCAAAAAATATATCATGTCTTGCACCTCTGAATATATTTTTGTCGCTATTATTTATATCTGAATAAGATATGCAATAAATAATCGAGCCATAAAGAAAATGTCTTTTTATTGTTAAAATCAAAAGGCATTACATGTCACAAAATAGAAGATACAAAAAAATTTCTATTCCGCTGGCGGGGTCATCAAGCTAGTCATCTGCTGCTTTAAAGTTTACAGTCGCGCTTCACGAAACCATCACTCGCCACCTAGCTTCCTCCATTCCAGACTTATCGTCAAAAGTCGGCAAGGTTACCAGTCTGTGAGAGATTTCAGCTTGATGAGTTGTGACATACTTTTCTTTCCTGCTTCAGGGCGTCCAGTTGCTGAACTGTAGCTTGATGTTGTGTGGCCTCATCTTCCAGAGCAAGCTGAACAAGTCTCAACTCTTCTTGAAGACGGGCAGATTCTGCTTTTAGTTCAGCAACTTTCATCTCCTTCTCCTCGGCAGATGTTATTATCTCTATTTGAGAGTTATACTCTGAATACTTGGCAGTAAAAGTATCCAAGATAATCTGGAAGTCAACTTTCGCAACTGCAGCCTCTTGAGACATCCTCTCAAACTCGGCCTGTACCAAGGGCTCCACTTCTCCCCGATTCAGATCTTTGTAGATCTTAATCGATTCCTACAGCTCATCCAGGATGTGTTCAAGGTAAGCAGCTTGCGCTTCATCATCTTGACTCCGGATGGCAGCTATCAGGTAAGAGGTTGGACCCCTAACAGTTATGAAACCAACCTCTACTTTATCCATTACCCTCTCTACTAAGGGTCCTAGTGAATTGAAGAAAAGGTTGGTGAAGGAACCGATTATGAATCTGTTACTGGCAATGGCACCAGGAGTAGCAGCTACTCCCATGGACGTCGAAGCAGCAGGTGCCTATACAGATGGACGTTCAGCTTCTTGCATATGGGTGGAGGTCTCTCTGGACAAAGGAGCCATTGTAGAGCTAGTCGCTCCTCCCAGATGTTCCTCTGTAAAATCAAACAAACACATCAGTTGGCTGTCATTAGCAACTATCGAGAAGGATCAAAAGTAAGAGCAATCTTACCATTGCTGGTTCCAGGGACAAGTTTGTCCTCTGCTGACACGAGTTGCAACCTCAGAAGTAGCTTCAGACATTACTGCCTGGCTACTACCCGCTTCAGAGCTGCCCAAAAAATGTCTGCTACCGCTGGCTATCTCCTTTATCGGTACTATATCAGTACATGTTGGAGGAATTGGAGAAGATTCAACTTCTGCATCGATAAAAATTTAGATATCAGTCATTTAATCTATGAAAAGAAGATTGATAATATCATTTAATACCTTTGGGATCAGCAGTAGTAATTTCCTCAGGTGCTACTTCTTCACCCACATTCTTTTCTGGAGATACATGCACATCAACATCCTCTTCTGGATTAAATGTATCATCAACCGCTTCTGGGGATACATGGACATCAGCGTCCTCCTCTGGATTCAGTGTATCATCAACAGCCTCTGCTGATGAAACTTCATCACTTGTGCTCTCCTCTCGTGCTCCACTATCAATTATGGCGACCGGATCTATATCATCCTGGAGGCCGAAGTCGCAATCATTCAGAGCATCTATCATTAATCGATCTTCTTTATCACGAAGTGTTCTCGGTGTAGCTGGAAGCTGGGTAGTCTCCACTGCAAGTGTAGGAGATCGCAACACTTCATCCTCTTTCTCCATGACTTCCTCCCTGGTCTCTACAACCTCATCCCTCCTCTATGGACTGAAAGCTTCGGGCTCAGGGACAGGTGTAGGAGACGACATTGTGATTCCGGCGACAGCACTAGCCACGATCGATGACAGGATAGGTCATGGAGGACTGGCCACTTTCCTTCTGACAACTATCTTTTTCTGCGTAGAGGTCTTTCCGGACTCTCTACATCTACAACATTTTTTTGCCTTTGAATAGAGGTCAGGGTCGTCGCCTCTTCTCTTTGAATTGACTCGGCCTACTGCCGAGATTGAGACCGGGTGGTAACCCTTTCCAATGATTCCAAGACAAGCTTCTTCTTAGCAACTGGAGAAGAAGGTTCTTCTATCCTTCTTTTCTTCTCCTTGGTTGGAGATTTGACAACCTTCAAGGAGATGCGCAGTGGCTCGTTGACTTCTTCAGGGAAGTTGGCTTTCCTTGAAGCTTCCAACGGTGCATCGGCCGGCTCACGTTCTTCATCATTGACAGGAGCCAACACAACAGATGCTTCCTTCTTTAATCAGGCCGCTGTCGGAAAACTGTCTGCGAGACTGAAGTTTTGGCAAAGGTATTCGCGGATGTATAGAAGAGTGAATGTGTATACAGCATTCGAGGACCATGATCGCTCTTCATCGGCATTGAGAATGTTGTTCTTGTGTCTCGAGCATTATAATAAGCCCAAGCCCGGGCTCCATCAATCAGATAACCTTTTCCTTGTAGGCACGTGATGGCGTTGCCTACATGAAACTGGTCATAACCGAATTGGTGGGCAAAATGGCTGGACAGATAGGGCTCCAAATAACATTCGTCTTCAAATCTGTAGACCAAGTGTGACTGCCGGATTGTCCTCAGCCAATCAAAAACTGTATGACCCAAAGGCTGGCTTCCAGAGTCGACCAGATTTGAAGACATGTGCTCGTAGCCAGCTGGAGGAGGAACACAGTAGAAGTTCCATCAATTTTCGAGATTCAGAGCACGTCTGCAATCTCTTAAACTGGTGTATATCCACTTGCTTCTGGAGAATCTCCTCAAGAAGCTGCCGCTCACCGCTCCCATATCGGGATTCATCAGGGCAGGATAGTGCAGAAGCAGCCATCCGAATAGATATGTATATGGTAGCTCTAGCCGAGGAAAGCTTCATTTCTCGCCTTTCCCTTTGAGCATCGAATCGACGAAAAGGCGGAGGCCAGCGTTCACTCGGCAAGTCATTGTTGATAATAGATCCATCCGATAGCTGATGACTAAGCGGACAGCAGCAAACAGCACGCCTCGATAAAAGCGATCGACGGCGCTTGCTCCAGGGACGACGAATCGTCGAAGCCAGTAGGTCAGAAAACTCGCCAGCTGGGCTTCCTTTGACATGGGCCTATAGCCCATCCTCATGATACTTTCAATAATATCTCCTGTCTTGAAAGGAGGATATTGAAGATCATCATCGATCTTGATATCCATCTCCTTGTTCTCCTCCATCAACCCTATCACTTCACTACTGCTGAGTGGTTTAAAGAAGTTGGGTTTACAATTATCGTGTCCCTTGGACTTCTCTCCATAATGTGGTTGAAAAAAAGATATGACAACCATTTCGTCGAGTAGCAGGTGCCTGATGAACCACTCTTGTAATACAAGGAACAGATCTTGTAGTGGCACAACAGCTCTACAAAAACGGCCACCATATCAGCATTCTCCTGACGAAGTTTGTCCAACTCGTCATTGGTTGGGACAAATTCCTCATAAGGGATATTCCCTATTGGCAGGCTCGAGATGTACTTCATCTCGTGAAGAGCCAGTCCGATCTCCCCATAGGGCGTCATAAAAGTCCCTGTTCTATAGTTATACCTCTCTGCCAATGCAAGAATAGGTGAGGATTGGGGTGGAAGCCGTAAACGGTAGAATATACCGGTTGGTACAGCTCAATCTCCTTGAACTTCTCTTCGAATTGAGCCAATATCCAATTGGCTATACAATTCCATCTCTTGTTATCCGGATTAACAAGACCTGTCAATCGGATATCTTGATCAGGATATCTTCCCTTAACCTTCGCAAACTCATTTGCGAATATCGACGTTCTGACCGGTAGCAGCAGGGAGGAGTTTTCTGGTGTGATGCACCCAGGTTTCAGTCCTCTGAGTAGGGAGCTGTGACGCTCTGAGGAACTGTAAAACATGTCCTTGTTGTTTGGTCCTTTCTTCACACAAATATTTCCTGTTCTGGCTTGTTGAAGAGGAGTTATATCCCAGTCCATTCTCCTGGGATAGCTCGCAAAGGCATAGCGAGATAGGGGAAGGCACCTAGAAATTTTCGGTAAAAGTATCCTTTTCTCACCTCTCTGAAAGAGTCTCTGTTCAACTCGAGGTCTCGGCTGAGAACTCTTATCAAGAGCCTCACCAAACAAAACAGAGACTTTTTATGAATAATGGCGTCAGCAGTTTGCAGAGGCTGCCCGTTTATCAGACTCAGCAATATTTCATTGTCTTGTGCTGTTAGGATGGCTTGTCGAGACGATGGCAGGGCATACTGAGAAAATGTTACATGGGAAAGATCTTCTTTAAACTCAGGTTCAGCCAGAGTCCCTGCAAAGACCTCATAATTGGGGTCTTCCCCGAGGTTAACTACATCAAACAAAAAGACAGAATTCAGTACATACAAAATCAAAGAGTCTGTTCAAACGATCAGCAAATTACGCAAGTGTCAGATTACGCTATGTGCATAGCATCAGATTGTGCTAATATAGCCTACATACGCAAAATATCCAGTTGCGCCAACACATCCACTTGCGCAAGTCATCAGATTGCGCTAACACACTTGCGTAAGGCATCAGTTTGCGCTGGATAGACTTGCGCTAATCGATAGATTGCGCTGAACATTTGCCAGCGCTTTCCAACCGATTGCACAAGAATATAGTTTTCATAAAAAGGAAAACTATTGTGTGCGTGCAACCAAAACCCTAAACAGGGCGGCGCAATACCATCAAATCTCTAATAAGAGAGAGATATGAAGGTTCGACAATGTCAAAGAACCCTAAAAAGGGTTTTTTTGATCGAGTGCATCATCTACTTTGTCAGCGCAGGGTGACCGACTTCATGACAAGAAAATTCGGGGCGCAACCCAAGTCGAAGACTCAGCGGGGGCTTTGTCCTTCTCGATGGCTGAACGTTTGGGGGCCATTGACGTCGACGGAGAGGAAGGAGAAGTGGTCGGAGTTGGCACAGAAGCTTTTCTCTTTTGAACAGTTGGAAACAAGTAAAGAATGAAAGAAAGAAGAACAGAAACTATTTATAGTTTTTCAAAAGTAACAGTCACCTCAGATTACGCCGAGAAATTAGGAGCTGATTCCTCTAAACGCGCAGTCAAGGCATCACTTGTGCAAGTTGATTTTAAGTTCGAAATTCAAAGTATTTCGAAACTTTGAATATTTTTAAATTTTGAAAACTTTGAAGGGGGTCTTGTAGGTCCTAAAAATCAAGTTGCACCCATCAAAGAAGCAATGAAAATCAAATGGTGCAGCCTTCAAATGAACTGCACAGGAGACAGATTGTGCAATAACTCAACTTTGTAAGCTGAATTGCGCACCCATCCAAGCGCGCTAGCTGACGTGGCCGCGTCATCATTATCTGACAGAAAATTCAGATCTTCTGACAGCTGACAGCCCGAAGAACGAGGAAACTGATCGTTTCTTGTGCAGCACATCGCTCGAGACAGCTGTACAGGCAGCGCAAGATACCAGCCCAATCGAAGCACAGTCTGCCAGATTTCCTGCAGTGCAGTTCAATCCAGCGCAGTCTGAAGCCAGCAGCAGTTCATGTGGCAGCAGTCCATCAAGACAACTGATATTTTGTACATGGCATACATGCCATCAATTGCTCACCACGTGGCAACTGTTTGTACATGATCATGCGCATTTCAATTAAACAATGCCATGTTCTAATACAGTTGAGCCACGATCGAGTAACTGCCTGCGCAGTTCGCTGCTTGCACAGTCCAATGTCTGCACAATCCATCTTGCACATTCCAGAATAACTAAAAATTAGTTATTTCTAGAACTCTATAAATAGAGTTTCAAGTCCTTCATAGGGGGAATCAGAAAAAAATCAGAAAAATCAGATCATCACCAGAGATCAGGAGTTCTTGCCCAAGTGCTGCTGCATTCTTCAGAGGCTATTGCCATTCAACTTCAGAGGCCATCGTCTTCAAAGTTCACATCGTCCTAAGGGATAAAGCGATCGTCTTCAGATCGGATTCCTATAGTTGTACTTTCCTAGAATTCTATTGTAATCTTCTGACAAAGTTTGTGAAATAAAGAACACTTTTGTTTTTGCAAACAGTGTCAACGTGAAAACGTCGCAAACAACGTCGCTAATTAGCAACGTTTATAACCTCGCTAAATAACGTCGCCATAGCGTCGTTTTGCGACGTTTTCTCGTTTAGCGACACATTTTTTTTCGTTATTTCCAAAATATCGCTGAAAATGTCGCTAATTTCACTTAGCGACGTTTTTGTCGAGTTTAGCAACGTACTAAAACATCGCTACTCTGACAAATTTTTGTAGTGATTCTTCTTTTTTGCCCTATCCTTTCATTTAACTCAAGAACGACTATTTGAAAGCCCCTTTTCCAACTCAATGAATCAACCGTGGCCCGTGTTTTAGAAACACTAAGTCCGTGACATCCTGCCTTACGATAATTGGTGTTCTGAATAGACTACTATCCAAGACACTCTATACGATGGGCCTTAAGTTGTAAAACTAAGTAATTTTGACAACCACAGAAAACATGAGACAGTGCTTAGAAAAGACTTCGATTGCCTAACATAACTCAGCCTAACTTAATCGCGCAACAACTTGACGAGCGTGGACTGCGTCAAGCCTTGGACAATAGGACCTTACACGCTTTATGAAGCGTTTATGCGGGCGACGCCTATGACTTGGGCTAACTCTTATCATTGTGGCTAAGACCAACTTTCCTTCTCCCAAGCCACGGGATAAAGAAGCGAGTGTCATTTTCAAAGCACGACGTACACCAACTCTATGCCGACCGTTGGACCTTTCCATATTCTAAATCAATTCGACCCATCGGGATTATTCTTTTATCTATGTGGATTCGTCTCTTTTATTATCAAGCCTACTTGCGCAAGTTGAAAATATGCGATTTATTATGTGAAGGCTAAGATGAGGCAAGTTCATTAAAACTATCCCAACTGAGCAAGGAGTCGCCTCGACTGAGCGGGCCTTCGAGTCACCGTTGTAAGGTTGAGTCTGAACGTCGTCGGCATTCCAATTCCTCCGATTGACTGAGCGGAACAGGGCACTACAAATGCTACTTTTGCAACAAAAAATGGTTGTAAGTGTTTACAACTGCCACGTGGCCGAACACCATTGGGAGAGGGAGAGAAGAGGTGGGAGCCGGTAGGACCCTTAGCAAGGGTGTGTTGGTTGGAAATGAATTATAAGGTATTGGTTGTAAACGGCTCAATTGCTTCGGTAGTCCCCCAAGTTAGGCCCTATTAACAGTAAAGTACCTCATTTATTATTTCTTACATAAAAGTAACACACGTTATAAATAATGTGTATTACAGTCCCTGTACTAACTTTTCGTCAAGTTGCTAACTGAAATGTGATGTGACAAGCCAACTGCTAAACTAAGTGTACACGTGTGTAGTCCATGTGTACACTCAAATAAAATTAGGTGTGGGGCCGGGGAATTGGCTCAATTCGCGCTCTCTCCAACTCTCTCTCTCTCTGTATCTCTTCCCGTTCCAAGGACGAACGTGCTAGAAGAGGCGACGACGATTTGCTGAAGACGAGGAGAGGCGACGACGATCGGCTGAGCACGAAGCGGCGGCGCCGCTCACAGATGGGTACCTCTCTCCCCCCTCTCTTTCTATCTTTTTCTTCTTTTTTTTTTTCTTATTTTTCGTCTTCTTCGATTGTTTTCTTTGAATCTTCAATTTATGGTTTTATTCTTTTCATTTCATTCTGAAAACTCTAATTGAAGAGCAAGAAGTGAATTTAGGGTTCTGCAGGCACCCTAATATCTTCAATTTAGGCTTTTCTACTTTTTTTCATTACGAAATCCTAATTGAAGAGCAGTTAAACCCCAAGGCTGAGCACGAAGTGAATTTAGGGTTCTTGCCACCCTTGAATTAGTATTCTTTTGTTAAATCTAGGGTTCTGAGCACGAAGTAAATTTTGTAATCGAATTTGTAAATATTTGATTTTGGGTTTGAATTTATAGATATTTGATTTTGGGTTTGAATTAGTAGATATTTGATTTAGGGTTTAACTGATATAGTAATTTGCACTATATCACATAATTATATAGACATGAATATTTGATTTTACTATAACAGTAATTGATCTACATGTATCACGTAGATATTTATCACTTAATTCTGTGCTAACAGGTAGTTTTAAAATCAATCTGCAATATTTTGATGGGAAGTTGTATCAAAGTGGTTTGAGGTTGATGATGTGTCATTCATTAGAATTCATATGTGGGTTAAGTTCTTATACAGAGGAAAGATGATGTATTACTAGAATGAGGCAGGTAAGAAGTTAATTTTGGTCTAAAACGACTTGACAATGATGTAAGTGTCCTTGAAATGGCTCATAATGCTATTGATCATGGGGGTGGGGAGGTAGATGTCTATGTTATGCATATGGGAGATGAAGAATGTGAGAACGTAAAATCCCAAATTTTTAATAATTCTATTTTGATTAAAGGCATTTTTATTATTGTAATTTATTTATTATTATTTTTCTTTTCATATTGCTAATGATTTGGTAACAAGTCAATGCTGAATAGATGTAAACAGGGATAAAGTTTACTTATTTGAATTTTGAACTAAATAATCAAAATATATATGTATTAAATTTTGAAATTTTTAAAGATCATTTATTTCATTTTTTTGAATTAATAAGCAGTATTACAATTAATTTACAATTTTGTTTACAGTAGATATAGCAGTTAATGACTACGCATTATATAAATTTATGTATAGTATGTACTAGAATCTGTTAAGAGTACCTTTGTATTTTTAAGATTATTTTTATATTTAATTTAGAGCTAATTATTGTGTATACATATAAAAATAAATAATAAAAAAGGTTAAGCAATTTCTCGCGAATCTTTTAAAATCCTCAAACCCGATCCCTCACCCTCAGGACAGAAACACACGGGAAGAGGAGATCGAACTGAACCAATTTTTGAAACAAATCTTCCCAAATCTTTTCAAAATTTCCCTATGCAATCCTCCTTCCAACCCTAATTAATCTCACACTGAAAACAGACTTGAGATTTGCTCGGAATCGTATTTATAAACCATACGAGAACGAGCAGCCGCGAATAGATTTTTGGAGCAAATCTTCCTCGATACAGCACCCCAACCCAAACCAACAACCATTGAAGGTCGCTGACACCTGGGCGGCCCCTCTCCGACTGCCTGAACGCCGCCCCCAATGGTCGGATCGCCGGGCAGCAGCCAAAGGCCGACTGCAAGAACAGAGTACGCTCTGTTTGATACGAACGAGAGGTACCCCCTTACCAATCTGATTTTCTATAGTTTCTCGATCGATTTTGGATTTCTAAAATCCTATATAAAGCCTACTAAACCCTCTAGAATATCCATCAGGTGGTTTGAATAGAATCAAAACCAATTTGACAGAAAACGAACAAAAAAAATCGATAAAATTTTGTTCAAAATAGGAATGATTTCAGAGTTGAACCACTGATTTGAAAGCTAGGTTTTGGCCAGGATATTATAAAGTTTCAAAAATCTTTTTAAACAAAGTTTGAGTTAACCTATAGGACTAGAAAAGCCATTTTACAGAAGTCGATTTCGACAACTGTGTACCGAGAAATCGGTTTCCCAAGTCTAGGAAAAACTTAGTTATCAAACAATAAAATTTCGTAAAAACCAACCGATACGGCGTGCGCCCCGACAAACCAGGCGACATAGTCGCACGCTATACGCATCGAATGGCACGTATGGACGTTGCCGACGTGTGGGAACTGACAAAACTCAGTTTCTTCGTGTGTGCGCGACGAAATCAGTCCGTATCCGTCGAGATACCCCTGTATCGACCTTTTGCAAACTTGGCCATAACTTCGTGTACGTTTGTCGTATCGAGACGAAACTTGTGCCAACAGGAACGTATCATTTTTCTGGTCCTGTATGCCAAGTTTGGTCTGATTCTGAGAAGGTTGAATGGAACGCCTATTTGGCGGGCCCGCGACCCGCTCTAACGGACTAATTTGTGCACGGCTCATCGGAATCCAAAACTGGACATACCGTTGGGTTCGCCTCATCAAAACAAATCCGTAGACATATAGTTTGACGACTTTAGAGACCGTAGGTATTGGCACGCATTTCGGTGCAAAGCGGGTCCAATGGCGGACATCGTTTTGACCCGAAATTACAATTTTGCCCCTGTTCCATAATTTGACTTTTGGACAGGTATTTCCTAGGCATATCTTTTATTCCAAACTCGTTCGTGATGTTTGTTTCAGCATCCGGAACTTCTTGTGGATTTTGACTTTCGTGTAACGATTCTGATTGTTGGATTTTGTTGCTTCTCGCACCTCCCTCAGGCAAGATACCTTGCCTTATTTACTGTTATACTTATATGCACCTTTATTTATTTATTTACTGCATATTTATTATATGTTCTTAATTGGATCCATTACTTGCTATTTTTAGTTCACTTTACTTTGCTTTGCTTTCAGTTATTTTTTTTCTTCTTGTTTTTGCATATGGACCTAGTCTTAGCGAACTACCTTCTGTTAGTGACCTTGGAAGGGAGAAGACAGTTAAATGTATGGGCTACCCAAATCCAACAACTGTAGTAACTACGTACTGCGGTAGTCGAGTCGCGAGGGTCACTAGCCTCGAGCTATGTGGACTGATGGGTCACGTGGGCCGCTAGCCTCGAGTTATGCCGGCTGATAGTATTGGTACTTGACGTATGCATGTTGTGAGTTATTGTCTTGTACTGGGGGAGTCAGCCTTCACCTACCCATACATCGAGATGTCTTCTAATTGCCTACTAGAAAGGTTAGGAGACCTTAGCAATTTCATGTTCCAATCATGACATGGAAAAATGTCACATCGCGAAATAGTATGTTACCCCTTGTCCTTGTTTGGTTGTAGGGGTAGCCTACTGTTTCGATGTTTGGTTGTAGGGGTAGCCTAAGGTCTGGACACTTTTACTTTATCTTTATTTTATGGTGCATTTATATTCAGTTCATATGGCATGTTCTTCCTATATCTTGCTACGTCCCTCTGAGGACCTGGTGATCTCTCCAGGTATAGACGATTTCCCGCAGGAGTATGGCTCGGCACTGGATCCTTCTTACCTTGATGACGAGGCATCTTCCGCTGACATCTAGATTCATGTTATTCTATGAGACTCATAGTGGACATCTACTGTATTTGAGGTTATTTTCATAGCTGTTTGGTGTGGGCATGTCCACCCGGCTATCTTTTGACTCACTCATTTATTTTATTGGACTTCTTATATCTTTGTATCTGCTGTGGATGAGATATAGTTTACTGATTTTCTGGCCTGCGATTATATTATTACAGCTTATGTATATATACGAGGATTCCATATATTGGAGTATTCATCGTATATATGCAGCTGGCATGTCTACGTACATGGTCCTAAGTATTGTGGGACTAGGGCGTTACATGTTTTTGTGGTGGCCCATGCAGGTCAGAAAATATTGTTACGTTACATGATTGTGCCCAATAAGCCTGCATATAGGAATAAGAATAGTATCTCATCCATGATTATTGCCTCCTTTGACCTCCAAACTTTTCGAACATTCTTTGATTTACCTGTATTGCCTCATATCTGACCCTCCATACTATCAGTATAATTCATGCTTGGTAGAGTTTAGGACGATGACTCGTACTAGGTAGACATGTTCCATCATCCTCATATTACTAGTCTAACTTTTATAAGTTGGGTAGAATGCCTCAATACATAACACTTCCCTGACCATCATCATTGCCTCAGACCGGAAGACAGTAGGACGAATATATAGGCACGAACCCCGAACAAAAATTTGAATTCTTAAATGACTGCAATTTTTATATTTACTTTCATCATCTCACGAACTTATGTTCTACCATCTTGACAAATGCTGCTATCATGGCCTAGATTTGCAAGCTTATTCATTTTCGAGCTTGATCATGACATATATGTTATTGGAGGTACCCCACTAACATATTGTCTATCAGAACCGGTACATGATGGTCTGATCAACCTAGTGTACTTGGTTCGCTCTTTATAATTTTTTATATAGAATGAGATATAATCAACTAGCTCCCCAATATCTCATCTGCAACTATGTTGACAACTCTCTTTCAACTGCTTGACCTATAACTTGTTCGAATCTATTCTAACATTATTCAATTTTCGTGCCAGAAGGATGAACCTTCGAAGAGGACACGTTCCTACCTCGACTATCGCGTCTGGTGACGCAGCCACTCAGGAGAGAGAGATCCTACCAATGACCCCGGTGACCCCGTATCAGCTAGGACAGTCGCAGGCCACCATGACCCCATCGATGGTACAACAGGGAACTCAAGTGCCACCAGTCATCCAGACTGGGCAGACTACCGAGGCACCAACCGAAGAGAATGTACCACCACCTCCACCACCATTCACTCAACAGTATCCAGCTCAGTGCGGACCACAGATACCTCCACCACCAGAGGATGGAAACCCTACTACACAGTTCATGTATGCCATAATACATACTCAGTGGCAACAAGCTGAACTGATGAGGTAGAGCATGACAGAAGCACTAACTAGGCCCCCACCTCCGACACCGGTACCAGCACCAGCTCTACATCCATATGAGGGCTCTATCAATGACTTCATGGATATGAATCCCAAGCCCTTCAGAGGTACCGAGGAACCCCTAGAGGTCACCGCGTGGCTTATCAGCACAGAGAAGCTATTGAGGGCATCCCAGTTACCAATAAATGATTGGATGACCGCGGTAGACTTGCTCTTAGAAGATAATACCCATCATTGGTGGGAAGCCGAAGAAAGACGCTTGGGAGCCAATCAGACTTGGAAAGAGTTCTACAAACTCTTCCATGAGAGGTCCTTTCCTATCCATGTACGCGATGCACTCTGTGATCAGTTCCTACACCTCAAGCAAGGAAACATGACCGTGGATGAGTACGATGCTGAATTCAGTCGACTGAGCAGATTCGGTGAGACACTGATTCCTACTGAGCAAAAAAAGGCCAAAAGATTTCACCAAGGATTGACACCAGAGCTCAAGAAGCATACTACAGTACAGTCTAGGGTTTCTCATGCCGCAGTGTTAGAAGAATCTAGAAGCCAGGAACTCCTTGATAAGGAAATACAACAGGCTCAGAGACGCCATATTCCAGCAACTGGGCCAAGTAACCTTATCCATGGTGGACCAATCAGACATTCTATGACACAACCACCAACAAGAGCATCACCTTATCCAATTGATGAGCTTCTTACATGTCGCTTCTGTCATAGGAAAGGTCATGTCATGAAGGATTGTCGTCGTAGATTAGGACAATGCATGATTTGTAGCTCCAATCATCACAAGGCCCGAGACTGTACAGAACAACTAAAGGCAGCACAACGGCGGATGCAAGGACCCGTGGCACCAGGACCAATAGTAGAGCCCAGTCAACCATCACATGGAGGTTATCCTAGAGGGTCACACTTAGCTGACCAACCTATACATGTTAGACATGATGGACAGGAGACAAATGGACAAAGGCATGGGCATACATTTAGCATGGCTGTGATAGGCACCTATCATGAGGTTGGAGATTTAGCAGGTATTATTCTAGTTACGCCATTTATCTATTTTAGACATGGCTTAGCAATAGAACAACACTTTCATTAGCTTGGTCAACATGCATAGCATAATACTTGTCTTAGTGTAAATTACTAGTTACTAGCGGCAATGTATATGCAGTACCTTCGATACCACTAGAAATCTATTGACTATAGTCTAGCAATCTTACTACAGAGATTTTGAATTAGTGGTTAGAGATCCTTGCATGATGTACCTAAATTTTTTATTTTATTTTATCCCCATCCATAACCGTCTTGTGTGCTATAGGAGAGGGAACCATTCAATTCCCCTGGTGCATGTGTCATCAGGGCACCCCTCGCCAACTTGGAAGCACGAGGATGACATACGTAGTCGTTTCCCTATTGTTCTATGTTCAAAGTACGATCATCGACTTGAAATATTTTTTCAAATCAAGCAAATAACTCAGTGGTTCACAAAGTCCACTTCTATCCTTAGCACTATGGGTACTCCTACCGTGACTTTAAAATTGGGAGCACAACACTAGTCTTTTTCTTCCAACAAATTTCATATGCGAGACCTAGACGAGCCGACCATCATCTAGGTATATCATGTGCCACATAAGCACGTCCCCTTGTACCCTATTTTTATGATGTGACTTTCAGATCAGAATGACCATCTATAACCCTTACCGCTATATCAATAAACTTTTTGACCTCAACTAGAGGTCCAACCTCGACTCAAATCTTTCAACCCAATATATGGTTATGACCCACTTGAAGCCCACTATGCACATACCACTAGGGTACCACGCAATTGAGACCCCATGTGCTACTTATACACGAAAATCACGGAAGACACATTTTTAAGACTTACAGATCCTATTTAACCAACCCGCACATGTTAGTCATTATGACTTGAAGGTTCAAACATTTACCTATTCTAATTCTATAGCAAGGTTCCTGCGCTTATTAAAGACCCTCACCTCCTTGCCCATGAATTATTCTTCCCCTAAAGTTCTTCAATCCCATCTCTAGTTACCCGTGTTATGCGAAGACTCCAATCCCACTGTACCAATGCGTTCTAGTTATAGTCAAATAAGAGGTTTTTACCAGTTTGTTGGAAGCATGGCTGATAGGGAGGCCATGTTAAGTTGTAATAATTTTCTTTTAATAAGTTATTAACCAAGAACGTTGTGGCAATATCCAGGCATCCCTTAGGATCCTTGATTGTGGACAGGAGCGCTATTATTCTCATTCTTCCTTGGAGTTGAATTTCTAGGAATCTTGTAACGACAATTTATTTTCAAGCAGCCAACTTCTATAAGTTGGGTAGAGCCTCGAATAAAGGATAATACCCTGCCAGCCTTTCAAAAACCGAGGCACATTTGACGTGCCTCTCTTTTCTCGTATATACCATTATTATTTTTGATATTATGATTATTTTTAATTTCGAGGATGAAATTTTTTTAAGTTGGGTAGGATGTAAAATCTCAAAAATTTTAATAATTCTATTTTGATTAAAGGCATTTTTATTATTGTAATTTATTTATTATTTTTTTCCTTTTCATATTGTTAATGATTTGGTAACAAGTCAATGCTGAATGGATGTAAACAGGGATAAAGTTTACTTATTGGAATTTTAAACTAAATAATCAGAAATATATATGTATTAAATTTTGAAATTTTTAAAGATCATTTATTTTATTTTTTTGAATTAATAAGCAGTATTACAATTAATTTACAATTTTGTTTACAGTAGATATAGCAGTTAATGACTAAGCATTATATAAATTTATGTATAGTATGTACTAGAATCTGTTAAGAGTACCTTTGTATTTTCAAGAATATTTTTATAATTTATTTAGAGCTAATTAGTGTGTATACATATAAAAAAAAGTTAAGCAATTTCTCTCGAATCTTTTAAAATCCTCAAACCCGATCCCTCCACCCTCATGATAGAAACACACGGGAAGAGGAGATCGGACTGAACCAATTTTTGAAACAAATCTTCCCAAATATTTTCAAAAATTTCCCTATGCAATCCTCCTTCCAACCCTAATTAATCTCACGCAAAAACAGACTTGAGATTTACTCGGAATCGTATTTATAAACCATACGAGAACGAGCAGCCGCGAATAGGTTTTTGGAGCAAATCTTCCTCGATACAGCACCCCAACCCAAACCAACAACCATCGAAGGTCGCTGACACCTGTGTGACCCCCGCCGACTGCCTGAACACCGCCCCCAATGGTAGGATCGTCAGGCAGCAGCCAAAGGCCGACCACAAGAACAGAGTACGAACTGTTTGATACAACCGAGAGGTACCCCCTTACCAATCTGATTTCTCTATAGTTTCTCGATCGATTTTGGATTTCTAAAATCCTACGTAAAGCCTACTAAACCCTCTAAAATATCCATTAGGTGGTTTGAATAGAATCGAAACAAATTTGACAGAAAACGAACAAAAAAATTTGATAAAATTTTGTTCAAAACAGAATGATTTCAGAGTTGAACCACTGATTTTAAAGCCAGGTTTTGGCCAGGATATTATAAAGTTTCAAAAATCTTTTTAAACAAAGTTTGAGTTAACCTATAGGACTAGAAAAGACATTTTACAGAAGTCGATTTCGACAACCGTGCACCGAGAAATCGGTTTCCCAAGTCTAGGAAAAACTTAGTTATCAAACAATAA
>JANAVB010012759.1:7500-194521 GCA_029216955.1 Iris pallida | reverse complement strand
TGAGTTTAAGTCAGGAAATGCCGCAAGTCGAAGTCGGTCAAGTGATACTTAGGCCGAAGTGATTGGGTATGTTGGTGATCGAAGAGCAATGGCCGCGAGGCGGCGATATGGTGAGTCACATTGAGTTGCGAGGCACGGTATGATAGATTTGTAAGCACGGTCATACGGAAATGGAGCTTCATCGTGTAGTTGCATCTCTGATTATGGCCATAAGGCAAACACGACTTGATAGGTTAACGTTGTTGAGTTAACATTGATGTTGCGAGCACAGGATGGTCTAAAGACACAAAATAGGCAAGGCGTTGGTCATAAAACTGATCCTAAGGCAAGACTAGAAAGACAATTGATAAGAAGTGACTATGTTACACAAAGTAAATCAAATGTGTTGGTTTGTATGGGTGGGCGAGGAGCTCATTCCACCATAACAGTTGAGTACTGACGCCCACATAGTTTTCATGTGCAGGCACATATAGAAGCTCGTGGCGCGGAGCTCGCTTGGATGCGTTAGGCACGAAGTTCCTTGGCGATTCGAAGTATTCGACCGCATGGAGTAAAGACTTATACAGGACATAATGTATGGACGTCACCTTCCGAAGCATCCGCTGGCTCAAGACTTAACTGAGAGATGAGAGAGAGCTGAGTGACTTGTAAATGTAGATGAGTGAGCTTAATGATTATAATATTGGCCTTGCGCTCCACTGTAACCTTTGTTTCAATATCAATAAAAGAGTTTCTTCTGAATGATTGTGTTTGTTCTAATTTTCGTGCTATTATTCAATGTCTCTGTACGGGACTTCTGTGCGACAACCTCGTCACAGCTGAAATCGGCCGTTATGGAACCCGCCTTGCACGAGCGTAATCTAGGCTCGTGCGGTATCACGCCTTAGCGAGGACGATCGCTCCTGCAGGAGCGGGGCGTGACATAATAGTATCAGAGCACGGCTTTACGTCCTTGGACTATCGATTGAATTTTTAACTCGTTGTTTTCGCAAACTCTGAAATTGCTTCCGCAAGTTGATATCGTTGGTGCGCTCTCTCTCAATTGTCCCACGGAATGTCCATACAATAAGTCTATCTATTTGTAAAACATAGGAGAACAGTTTTTGACAACAAAACAAAAAATTGTTCGCGTAAGCACAGTTGGCTAAATCGGGCTGGGCATATACACCAAAGTTGCGTCGACCTTAGAAAAGTCGAGTACAGGAATTGAATTGTGTCGGACGAGAATAAGTTGAACTTGATTGAGTAAAGTGAGATGACTATCGATAGGGGTACTAGCGAGCGACGATAACGTCGATGCGATATAGATGAGCGTGCTTGGAATTCGAGAATGGTTCGAACGTAATTTGAAGAAGTGGATTTTGATTCGAATGATAAGTTGAGAATTTGTTGAATGACTTCATCTCTGAGTGGTGTATGCGATAGCCTCAGGGATGTCGATCGATTGATTAAGGAAATTGATATTGTGAATGATTCGAGGGATAATGATCGAACTTGAATTGAATGTCGAGGAGATTATCCAGTCGGACGATATCATCATTCGCACGACTCAGAATTCGTTGCAAACGAAGATCGTCAAGTTACGTATATCGTCGATGGTATTAAGGCGTATCAAAGATAATATACGATAACTCGGGGGTACTCTGACTCGGCAAATGACGATCGTGCAAGTGTTATTGTTCGGTTGGATACAATACTTAGGATTTTGACCGAGATGAATGTTGGATGAAAATGATTGTGTCTTGATGGTTACGCAGAAAACCACAACGTCGACAATCTTTTCTTGCGCGAGCGCAACTCTAGCCTCGCCCATGCGTTGAGCGCTGACATGGTGATTCATGTCGCAGGAATGATCGAACTCGAAAAATCAGGACGCAGCAACTTTGATTGTCTCTACTTGTTGGCTTGATACGAAGGTGGACTCGAGGATTGTAGGACTTATGATTGGCGAATAAGTGAAACTTGAGGATTGAGTAGGTCCAATCCGCGCATCGAGAATGAATTAGTCTGGATACAAAACAAGAGTTACGTCCCGATGAGAATGATTATCTCGCGGGAGCGTGCATGGTGATTCGTGCCCACCGTGGATAATCTGACTCGCGTGAGATCGGGGCATAACGTATTGTTAAGTCGGACAATGTGATCGATTTCGTAAATTGGGATAAATGACTTAGGAAGTATGGAATGTGAATCATGATTTAGCGGTGAATTGTGTCGTAGCGTGCTTGACTTTGAGAAGGATTGATAGGCGAACTATATCGAACATGTTTGAAGGGATAGACTATACAAAATGGCTTGATGAATGAGTGATGTCGATACGTCAAGGAATTGGTTGAAATATGAGTTATCATAGGATGGCTTTGCAGAAAGACTCGGACCCCGTACGACGAATAATGGATGTGCGTATGGAATCGATGCTCGATGTTTAGAAATCGGAGTGATGCGAGCTTGGGTAGCAAACCCCCGTACTATCAACTTGGTTTGACCTTAAGATGGGGTCATATTGATATCGTTGTTTGGAACTATGATTCCAATACTGACAATTGACTTTAGCCTAAAGAGATTGCCTAGCGGCTAGGCGAGATGTCCATGTTGCGAGAGTTAGCAGCGGTAGGATTGATTTTAAAGGATTGAGTGGATGGATCGATAGATGGAATTGGGTTCACTATCACAAGGCTTGGTTGAAATGCATGTATTTTGGGACGCCTAGAATATGTGCACGATCCAAACTAAGTGATACGCTGAATCAAGTGAGACTTGAGGAATGGAAAAGTGTCGAGGATTTTGAAATTATAATGAAGAAAGATTGTCACGACCCTGTCCCAATTTCTTGGGAATCGGATCATGGCCAGCCTGCACCGTTGTTGAGACGGTGGCAGTAAGCTGTATCACTCATGCAGGTAATCAACAACACAAATTCTAATTGCCACAACTTTAATATTTCGATAAATAAAACTTGTCCAAACACAAAGTTTTCAAATACAACCCACAACTGAAATAAAATAATTGTCTTTCATAATATCATAAACTGGAAATAAAACTAATTGGCAGTCTCCTCGTCATCATCCTCTGGTAAAACAGCCGGGTACAGCTCAGGATCATAGTAACTACTAATCAGTAGTCTGTATCATCAATAGGACCTAAAAATAGTCTCCAGTCAGGAGAAGCAAAGTATAATTCATAATATTTTAACAATTGAAATAATAATGGAGTTATGCATTTTTAAATAATTTGAAATAAATAGTTTTCCAGTAGTTCAAACAGTGTGATGTGAATAGGCAATAAATATGACCGGATTGGGTTGTACAGTTGTATCTTATTGATACGATATGGCTTATCCCCGTGTATGAGGGTAAGCTAACACAGTCATTATACTATTTGGATGTGGTCATACTCATTACACTACTCCCCCATACTAACAGTTAAACAGTCAATGCTCTCAGAAAGAGTTCCGTGTTGCATCGTGGTTTAAACTTGCAATAAAACTATTACTAAGTAATTGTAAACTACCACAAAATGTACTTGCTTGGTTTGACTGGAATGAGGATAATGACTCCGAGATGAATTTCAGACTTGTCCTCGAAATCCTACAATCGAGAAGTCTGCCTTAGATTCCAAAAATTTCCATGCTAGATATGCTAGTTACAATCTCTAAATTCGTCCTAGTCAATTTTTAATCTTTATTATACTAACACAAACGAAACTCGATTATCTAATGCGTTACCTTTACTTATGATAGAAAGATCATTTTATATTTAATTTCAGAAAAACTTTGTATTTATCAGTTTATTGGCAAAACTTGGCATTTTATAATTTTTAATAAAACTATATTTTTTTAAATGAGAAAAAACGTGAAACTTGTTAAATAATAACTTGTAAAATTTTCCTAATTTATTTAATGTGAGAAAATAATATAGATTTTCTATAAAATAGTTATTTTACTATTTTACGTGTTTACGTCAACCACAACCAGAAAAGAATAAAATTTAACTAATTTATTACAAAACCACAGAAATAATAAAACTGAGCTTATGCCCTTTACAGACCATTTTACATGAATTAAATAAGAAGAAAACTTTGGTTAGTCTCTAAAAATTATCTACAATTAATTACAAAATAAGTAATAATTTAAATTAAATTGAATTAATTTATGAGTCTCAGATATTGGTCCAATCGTCAAAAATAGCTAATGCCTCAACGTCCGGAACAATGCCGATTTCGTTTGCATTTCGCTAAGGGCCCATTGACCGATACGGTCGTCGCCCAAAAATCCAATTTATAAATATTTTCGAAAACCGATTTGAAAATCCATTTATAAAGTTTTATAAAAAATTGCCAGCATTCCCTCTATTTTTGGATAACCCAAAACTGGGAAAATGCTCCAACAACACAAATAATATCCCAAACCAGGGAAACTCTAATTATTCAATCCACCGATAATATTAACCCGAAAATAATATCAAACCCGAAAATATATAACCACAGCACGTTTCCGAAGGATATTCGGAAGACCGAAATTACCCGAAAACCCAAAATATCACAGAAGTAAACCAAAACAAATTACAGATTTAAACCGAGAAAATCACAGAGCTGTTCCGAAGCTAACTCGGAAATTCCCAAGAAGCCGACAGAACATTTCCGAAGGAAATTCGGAAAACCCGAAATTAACCCAGAAAATCCACAGAACCAACTCTAAATCAAAGCCACGGAACCAACTCTAAAACACAGAACGTTTCCGAAAGGTTTTCGAAAAACCCGAAAATGTCTCGCTTACCGAATTCCCGGGGAATTCGTGGACCAAATTCATCACAGACTGTAAAGATGGAAACGGGGCAACGAAATATACCAGAAATTGCTCGGCTAGAGCTCTCAGGTGAATTTTAGAGAAAAAGAACTTTGCGGACAGCGTCTCGGCTCGGGTCAACGCCTTGTCGTGGTTTGGCTGCATGTACAGCACCCGATCTTGGAAAAGACAGCGACGGAGTACCGCGGAACAGCATCGGAGAACGGGAGGTCGGCCGGGAAGCCGGCGGGGTCGGGCACGCACGGCGGCAGCTGGGGCTGGTCGCCGGTGGGCGTCGGCCTCGGAAGGTGGCGCCGGGCAAGGAGGCGACGGATCCGGCCTGGGGTCGACCTCGCGCGGGTCGGGAGGAACTCCGGGAGGTGGAGCTCGGTTAGGGCACAGAAAATTAGGAAAAGTTGGAATAGTGATGGAGAGATGAAGAGAGGGGTTTATATAGGGTGGAGAGAGTTTGGGGGTTACCGGAAGAGGAGGGGGCGGCCGTTCGGGAGGCCGGCGGTCGCGGAGTGATGGCGGTGGTGGCAGTTTTGGCAGGGTCGGCCAAGAGCCGAAGACCCCTCATTTCTCAACAGAAAACCATCAGAAGGAAAATGAAGAGAATTGTTATAAAGTCTCTCTCTCTCTCTCTCATAGTAATGTTGGGTTACGGATTAAAACTAAAAGCTTTGGGTTTCATGGGCTTATGGTTTAAAATGGTTAATATTTATTTTTAAGAGTTGGGCTAACAAGACTTGGCCTCAAATAATAGTTAATGGAAAATAAATCATTCTTAATAGGTTTTATAGATTTATGGG
This sequence comes from Iris pallida, assembly GCA_029216955.1. Classification (NCBI taxonomy): domain Eukaryota; kingdom Viridiplantae; phylum Streptophyta; class Magnoliopsida; order Asparagales; family Iridaceae; genus Iris; species Iris pallida. The sequence goes on along the minus strand of JANAVB010012759.1, from coordinate 188,926 downwards.
CTGTTGGGCCTTAACATATAGGTTTTGTTTTTAAAGAAAATTTCTTTTCTTTATAAATACTAGAGTAATTCGAAAAATAGATTTGTGCTCGGAAATGGGTTCAGGACAGGGCCAGACAACCAAAAATCCAATATTTAAAATAATAATTTTAATCTAACACAATATTAATTAATTAGAAAATTACGGGTTTTGACTAAAATTTCCAGAATTAATAATTTTCTAAAAAATACATTTTCCTAAATTAACAACTTATAATTAATTAAAATAATTAACTAAAAGTGACGGGTTTCACAACCTTCCCTCCTTAGAAAATTTCGTCCTCGAAATTAAAGGATAGGGTTAGGAATTACCTCAGGTCTCAAAAGTACGGGTACTGCTCCCGCATCTCATCTTCTCGCTCCCAGGTAGACTCGTCTGGGGAATCGTGCCTCCACATAACTCTGACTATAAGTCACCGAAGTCCTGATCCTTTTCTCTCTCTGTCCAAAATCGCCACAGGCTTCTCTGGTACTGTAAGGCTGGGTCCAATCTCCAGCTCTGAATGGTCCAAGATGTGACTCGGATCTGGGATGTAGCGTCTGAGCTGCGAAACATGGAAGACGTTGTACACGCCCTCAAGATTAGCTGGTAGAGCTAACCGATACGCTACTTCACCAATTCGGCTCAAAACTTCAAATGGTCCGATATATCTGGGACTCAGCTTCCAGCTCTGCCAAATCGGATAGTTCCTCTGGTAGAAGAAATCTTCACAAAGACACTATCTTCTTCTTCAAACTCCAGTGGTCGACGACTGCTATCTGCCCAATGCTTCTGCCTGTCTTGGGCAATCCTGAGTTTATCTCTAATCACCTTCACCTTCTCTGCTGCGTCAGTCACCATTTCAGGCCCCAGCAGTACTCTTTCTCCTACGTCGTCCCATGCAAGTGGAGTGCGACAACGACGTCCATAAAGAGCTTCAAATGGTGTCATACCAATGCTAGCTTGGTAACTGTTGTTGTAAGAGAATTTACTAAATGCAAGTGGTCTTCCCAAGACCCTCCAAATTCCAAGACGCAAGATCTCAGCATATCTTCTAACGTCTGGATGGTCCTCTCCGATTGTCCGTCAGTTTGGGGATGGTAGGCTGTGCTGAACTTCAGTTTTATTCTCAAGCTGTCATGCAAACTCTTCCAAAAGTGAAAGGTAAATCTAGTATCTCGGTCAGATACAATACTTACCGGTACTCCATAAATCCGGTAGATGTGCCGCATGTATAGTGCTGCCAACTTCTCGGTGGATAAACCAACCTTGAAGGGGATAAAGTGAGCTGACTTCGTCAATCGGTCCATAACCCAAATAGCGTCCTTCCCTCCTTGGGATCGAGGTAATCCTGACACAAAGTCCATCGTTATATGCTCCCACTTCCACTCCGGAATGTCCAGCGGCTGTAGAAGTCCTATGGATCTTTGTCTGCTAGCCTTCACTTGTTGACAAATCAAGCATCTAGCCACAAATCTGGATACATCCTTCTTCATTCCATACCACCAAACGATGGTACGCATATCCCGATACATCTTATTAGCTCCAGGATGTATGGAATACTGCGACTGGTGTGCTTCTTGCATCAGCTCATTCCTCACTTCGCCAGATGGTACACACAACCTCGTACCATTCTTCAATGCTCCGTCACTGGCGATAGAAAATCCTTTAAGTGTTCCTGCCAGCACTTTCTCTGAATTTGCAAAGCATCTCGTCTTGGTATTGTGTCTCCTTACTTTGTCCATCAGACTTGAACGCAATTGCAACTGCATTATGGTTGAGTCAGCTCCAGGTACAATAGCTTCTCGCCCCAGTTCCTTCATCTTTTCCTCAGGCAGTACGATTTCCAGATCAAGCTTCTCTATGTCCTCCAACAAGTGCCGCTCCTTAGTTAAGAACATCGCCACTGGGTATCGACTAAGTGCATCTGCAACCACATTAGCCTTAACCGGATGGTACTGTAAGTCGATGTCAAAATCCTTCATCAGCTCCAGCCATTTCTTTGTCTCATATTCAGCTCCTTCTGAGTGAAAACATATTTCAAACTTTTGTGTCTGTATATATTTCCACTCTCTCTCCATAGAGATAATGCTTCCATAGCTTCAAAGCAAAGATAACTGCAGCAAGCTCCAGATCATGTGTGGGATAGTTCTTCACATGAGTCCATAATTGCCTAGATGCGTAAGCAATCACTTTCCATGTTGTTGAAGAATGCAACCCAGTCCTTTTCCAGAGGCATCACTGTAGATTGAGAAACCGCCAGTACCTGCGAGTAGCACAAGTATCGGTGCTGTTGTAAGTCTCTTCTTCAGTTCCTCAAACGACGCCTGGCAAGCCTCCGTCCAGATAACTCTTCATTCTTCCGAGTGAGCTTCGTCATTGGTTCAGCAATCTTGGCAAAATCCTTCACAAACTTCCGATAGTAGCCAGCCAAGCCCAAGAAACTTCTGATTTCAGCAACTGAGCTTGGGGTAGACCACTTCTCAACAGCATATCTTCTTAGGGTCCACCGAAATTCCTTCTCTTGTGACAACATGGCCAAGAAAATCCACCTTGTCTAGAAAGAATTCACATTTGGATAGCTTACCATAGAGCTTCTCCTTCCTCAAAGTTCCTAAAACTTTCCTGATGTGCTCTTCATGCTCCTCCTCAGTTTTGAGTAGATCAGAATGTCATCGATGAAGACAACAACAAATTGGTCTAGGTATTCATGGAAAACCTTGTTCATAAGGTTCATGAACACAGAGAAGCATTCGTCAGTCCAAACGGCATGACCAAGAATTCAAACTGCCTATACTTGGTGTTGAACCGTCTTGGGAATGTCCTCCTTCTGACCTTGATCTGATGGTAGCCGGATCTGAGGTCTATCTTCGAGAACACCTTGGCTCCACTGAGTTGATCAAACAAGTCATCGATCCGGGGCAGAGGATACTTGTTCTTGATGGTGATATTGTTCAGCGCCCGGTAGTTGATGCACATCCTCATAGTTCCGTCCTTCTTGGGAACAAACAAGACAGGTGCTCCCCAGGATGAAGCTCCATCTCGGATAAATCCCAAAGCCTTCAGTTCATTGATCTGATCCTTCATCTCCTTGGCCTCCTTCGGATTGACTCTGTAGCATCCCTTAGAAATAGGGAAGAGCCGGGGACTAGGTCAATGGTGAACTCTATGTCTCGATCTGGGGGTAATCCGGGAAGACTATCAGGGAAGACATCCATAAATTCTGCTATGATAGGATTGGGAGGTCCGAGTTCTTTTGATAGATGTAGGTAACACACTCCATATCCTCCGAGTTCGAGAAATTTCAAACTCCGGCTCTCCAGGTGGGCTGAAGACTACACATCCTCTGTGACAGTCTATCAGCGCATGCTGCTTACTCAACCAGTCTATCCCTAGGACTACATCATAGTTGGGTAAGGGCATCACAAGCAAAGGTGCTATGAACTGGTGGCCTGATATGGTGATAGGGCAGTTACAGGTCTCAGTGATGGGTAGGGGTCCTCCGGTCATGACTCTACATATCTTCTTGCTAAAGCCCGTATCTATGTGGTGTGCAGAGATGAATTTTGTGGATATGAAACTATGTGATGCACCCAAATCAAATAAACTAAGGCAGGATAGAATGCACAAAAATGAAACCTGCGATGATATCAGCTGTAGGTTCCTGCTCTGGCTCTTGTTTCTCTGCTGTTAGGGCAAAAGCTCGTCTAGTCTTCTGTTGATGTTCCAAATTGTTGTTGCTGAGTGGGCAGAGGACCTTTCTGCTGAGTTGCTCCAGTCTGATGGATCGACGAGGGCAGTCCTTCACTTGGTGGGTGGCAGACCCACAGACTAGGCAGTGTCCTAGCCTCTTCCTGCAGATGTTCGGCTGATGCCCTGGCCTCTTGCAAAAATCACAGACAGATTTACCTCTGAGGTGCTCTATCATTGTTCCTCGCTTGTTGGTTCTACTGCTGGTTTTGAGGAGGCCGGTTGTTGTTGTTGTTGTTGGCTTCTTCTGATTACCCTGGAAGTTGTTAGTTCCAGGATAATCCCTCTTTGAGCGAGCGGGTTGACTCTTCTCTATATCTTGAGCTCGCTCCAGGATCCTTTCATAAGTCTTAGCACCGTCTGAGATCACATGGGTGCGGATCTCCTCTCTCAGCCCATATCTGAACCTTTCAGTACGATCATCAGGGTCAGCTACCAAGTTCTTGGCAAAACGGCTGAGTTGGCCGAATTCTGCCGCATATTCTCCAACAGTCATATTTCCTTGCTTTAGGTTCTGAAATTGCCTCTCCATCTCCCGTAACTCTGATGTTGGAAAGAATTTCCTCTGGAACAACCTCTTGAAGGTGTCCCAGTCAAGCTGCTTGTCCTGGAGTCGGGGTTCATTCCGATACCAGGTGCTTGCTACACTTTGTAGTTGGAGTCCTACTGCTTCGGCCTTGAGGTCTTCTGGAATTTGAACGACTCTTAAGAGACGCTCCATGCTGTCGAGCCATTCATCGGCATAGACGATTCCCTCGGTTCCCTTGAAGGGTCGAGGGTTCTTGAAACTCTCAATATCGTCCACCTTGGCAATATGATCCCCATTAATTTATATAGCCTTAATGTTACATAAATTAATCCCTTAGATTTATGTTTACCTTGGCAGGCCTTGGTTCCTGTTGAGCTGCTTCTCCTCTCTCCAGTGCAGCCATAGCCACATTATGGGCATTCTCCATGCCTTCTCTCATAATCGTCGTCTGTTCGCGATGAGCTTCAGCTTGAGTTCTCTGGGCTTCTAGCACTCCTCGTAGAAGACCTATGAGGTCGGTGGGGTCCACAGGCACCGGTGGAGCAGCTGGAGTGGGTACTACCACAGGGCGCTGCATCTCCATCTGGGAAGATGATGGATCTGCCGTTGTATTATGGGGACGGTCGGCCAGCTGCCGAGGTGTAGGATCCGGACTTGATTGGGGAGGTGGGTATGATAGGGTGAAGATACCCCATCGTCAGCAGGGTTGGTCTTGTCAGTGGCCATTCTCTGGAAGGTTTAGGATATAAACATAAGCAAGGTAGCCTACCAATCTATAACAAGCAAAAATATTTATAATATATAACGGTCCTATGTTGTGACAAATTAATGTTCTAGTGTTCTAAATGTTTCTAGATGTTTTCCTAAGTTGTTGATCTGACCTGCATGGGCCACCACTAAAAACATGTCACGACCCGGTCCCAATTTCTTGGGTCGACTCGGATCATGTCTAGCCTGCACCATTGTTGAGACGGCGGCAGTAAACTGTATCACTCATGCAGGTAATCAACAACACAAATTCTAATTGCCACAACTTTTAATATTTCGATAAATAAAACTTGTCCAAACACAAAGTTTTCAAATACAACCCACAACTGAAATAAAATAATTATCTTTCATAATATCATAAACTGGAAATAAACTAATTGGCAGTCTCCTCATCATCATCCTCTGGTAGAACAGCCGGGTACAGCTCAAGATCATAGTAACTACTAATCAGTAGCTCTGCATCATCAATAGGACCTAAAAATATAGTCTCCAGTCAGGAGGGAGCAAAGTACAATTTATGATATTTTAACAAAAATAATAATGGAGTTATGCACTTTTAAACAATTTAAAATAAATAGTTTTCCAGCAGTTCAAACAGTGTGATGTGAATAGGCAATAAATATGACCGGATTGGGTTGTACAGTTATATCCTATTGATACGATATGGCTTATCCTCGTGTGTATGAGGGTAAGCTAACACAGTCATTATACTATTTTGGATGTGGTCATACTCATTACACTACTCCCCCAGTACCCAACAGTTAAACAGTCAATGCTCTCAGAGAGAGTTTCGTGTTGCATCGTGGTTTAAACTTGCAATAAAACTATAACTAAGTAATTGTAAACTACCACAAAATGCACTTGCCTTGGTTTGACTGGAATGAGGATAATGACTCCGAGATGAATTTCAGACTTGTCCTCGAAATCCTACAATCGAGAAGTCTGCCTTAGATTCCAAAAATTTCCATGCTAGATGTGCTAGTTACAATCTCTAAATTCGTCATAGTCAATTTTTAATCTTTATTATACTAACACAAACGAAACTCGATTATCTAATGTGTTACCTTTACTTATGATGGAAAGATCATTTTATATTTAATTTCGGAAAAACTTTGTATTTATCAGTTTATTGGCAAAACTTGGCATTTTATAATTTATATGATAAAACTATATTTTTCTTTAAATGAGAAAAAACGTGAAACTTGTTAAATAATAACTTGTAAGTTTTTCCTAATTTATTTATGTGAGAAAACAATATTGATTTTCTATAAAATAGTTAGTTTACTATTTTACGTGTTTACGTCAACCACAACCAGAAAAGAATAAAAATTTAACTAATTTATTACAAAACCACAGAAATAATAAAACTGAGCTTATGCCCTTTACAGACCATTTTACATGAATTTAAATAAGAAGAAAACTTTGGTTAGTCTCTAAAAATTATCCTACAATTTAATTACAAAATAAATAATAATTTAAATAATTGAATTAATTTATGAGTCTCAGATATTGGTCCAATCGTCAAAAATAGCTAATGCCTCAACGTCCGGAACAATGCCGGTTTCATTTGCATTTCGCTAAGGGCCCATTGACCGATACGGTCATCGCCCAAAATCTAATTTATAAATATTTTCAAAAACCGATTTGAAAATCCATTTATAAAGTTTTATAAAAATTTCGGCAGCATTCCCTCTATTTTCGGGATAACCCAAAACTGGGAAAATGCTCCAACAACACACAAATAATATCCCAAACCAGGGAAACTCTAATTATTCAATCCACCGATAATATTAACCCGAAAATAATATCAAACCCGAAAATATATAACCACAGCACGTTTCCGAAGGATATTCGAAAGACCGAAATTACCCGGAAACCCAAAATATCACAGAAGTAAACCAAAACAATTACAGATTTAAACCGAGAAAATCACAGAGCTATTCCGAAGCTAACTCGGAAATTCTCGAGAAGCCGACAGAACATTTCTGAAGGGAATTCGAAAAACCCGAAATTAACCCAGAAAATCCACAGAACCACTCTAAATCAAAGCCACAGAACCAACTCTAAAACACAGAACATTTTTGAAAGGTTTTCGAAAAACCCGAAAATGTCTCGCTTACCGAATTCCCGGGGAATTCGTGGACCAAATTCATCACAGACTATAAAGATAGAAACGGGGCAACAGAAATATACCAGAAATTGCTCGGCTAGAGCTCTCAGGTGAATTTTAGAGAAAAAGAACTCTGCGGACAGCATCTCGGGCTCGGGTCAACGTCTCGCCGTGGTTCGGCTGCATGTACAGCACCCGAGCTTGGAAAAGACAGCGGCGGAGTGCCGCGGAACAGCACCGGAGAACGGGGAGGTCGGCCAGGAAGCCGGCGGGGTCCGGCATGCACGGCCGGCGGCTGGGGCTGGTCGCCGGTGGGCGTCGGCCTCGGGAAGGTGGCACCGGGCAGAGAAGGTGACGGATCCGGCCTGGGGTCGACCTCGGCGCGGGTCGGAAGGAACTCCGGGAGGTGGAGCTCGGTTAGGGCACAGAAAATTGGGAAAAGTTGGAATAATGATTGAGAGGGATGAAGAGAGGGGTTTATATAGGGTGGAGAGAGTTTTGGGGGTTACCGGAAGAGGAGGGGAGGGCCGTTCGGGGAGGCCGGCGGTCGCCGGAGTGATGGCGGTGGCGGCAGTTTGGCAGGGGTCGGCCAAGAGCCGAAGACCCCTCATTTCTCAACAGAAAACCATCAGAAGGAAAATGAAGAGAATTGTTAAAAGTCTCTCTCTCTCTCTCTCTCTCTCTCTCCATAGTAATGTTGGGTTAAGGATTAAAACCAAAAGCTTTGGGTTTCATGGGCTTATGGTTTAAAATGGTTAATATTTATTTTTAAGAGTTGGGCTAACAAGACTTGGCCTCAAATAATAGTTAATGGAAAATAAATCATTCTTAATGGGTTTTATAGATTTATGGGCTGTTGGGCCTTAACATATAGGTTTTATTTTTAAAGAAAATTTCTTTTCTTTATAAATACTAGAGTAATTCGAAAATAGATTTGTGCTCGAAAATGGGTTCGGAACAGGGCCAGACAACCAAAAATCCATTATTTAAAATAATAATTTTAATCTAACACAATATTAATTAATTAGAAAATTACGGGTTTTGACTAAAATTTCCAGAATTAATAATTTTCTAAAAAATATATTTTCCTAAATTAACAACTTATAATTAATTTAAATAATTAAATAATTAACCAAAAGTTACGGGTTTCACAAAGATCGAGGGTAGCACGAGCGTGGCTCGGATTGAGAAAACGCATAGGCGTAGTGTGTGTGAGAGTATTGAATGTTGAGTAAAAGTGATAAGTCGATAAGTGTACTCAGTTAGTTTCGAGGACGAAACTTTTTCTGAGTGGTGTATGATGTAGTGCCCCATCCCGCTCAGTCAATCGGCAGAATCAAAATGCCAATGGCATTCGGACTTAGCCTTGCAACGGCTACTCGAAGACATCGCTCGGTCGAAGCGACCGCTCGCTCAGGTGGGGTAGTTTCGGTGAACTTGCCTCATCTTAGCCTCCACATAATAAATCACATGTTTTTAACTTGCACAAGTAGGCTTGATAATAAAAGAGACGAATCCACATAGCTAAAGAGAATAATCCCGACGGGTCGAATTGAGTTAGAATATGGAACGGTCCAACGGTCTGCTTAGAGTTGGTGTACGACATGCTTTAAAAATGACACTCGATCCTTCGTCCGTGGCTTAGGAGAAGGAATGTTGGTTGAGTCGGCGAAGTTATGAACATAGCCTAAGTCATAGGCGTCGCCCGCATGAATGCTTCATAAAGCATGCACGGTCCTGTCGTCTAAGGCTTGGCAGAGCCTTGGCTTGCCCCATGAGTTAAGTTGCGTTGCATAGCTTGTGCCATAAGTCTAGGCACCCAAATGACTTGGTCGTTCAAAGTTGAACGCGTGTACGGCACGTTCCATCGAGACAAGGCTTGACGCGGCCTTTGTTCGTTAAGTTGTAGGCTTGAGTAAGTTAGGCAAAGTTATGTCGGTCGACCTAAAACATTCGAAGTACTGTCCCGCTCATTCTGCGGTTGTCAGGTTAAATAGTCCCACGATCCCAAGGCCCGTCATATAAATTATGACTTGGGCGATAGCGTCGCGTAGAACGGAAGTCGGTTTGAGGCACGATGCACGGACCTAGTGTTAAGGCGGGAACCACGGTTGATTGAATGAGTTTTGGAGGAAGGACTATCGAATAGGCATTGAGTTGAATGAAATGATATGGTAACATGGAAAGAATGCTCGCGACCGTGGGTCATCGAGGGGTCTCAAATGATAAATGGTTTGATATTGGTTTTGAAAGAGATGGTAACATTGGAAGAGGAATGACTGTGTGAGATGTCAGTTTGTGTCGAGTCTTGCATGGTCATTGGACAACTTGTCGACAAAGAGGAGTTTCTACGCGAGACAACCCTAGGCGCCATGGGACCGCGGCGTTTCGGAGGGAAACAGGTATAGCCGTAGCTGGACGAACCGCTCGGGTCATTCGGGAACTTTCAGCGGGGCTAGCTACTTGCGCTGAAAGGGTCACCGAATGGTAAGGCTATTGTCCAGGATAGCTTGTGATGTTAGTGACCAATTCATATAGATGGATCGGCACGGGCGGCAATCCACGTGTGTGCCTTTGGATTGAGTCAGTTGGATGTGTGTACAGTTAGAATACAAGATTTCATCCTGAGAATTGGCATCAACATAGGCGACGTGCTACGGCACGAGATGCGGCGTCGGTCTTAAGTTGTTGGCATATAACTTACATAAGTTATGGTTTGAGTTGTCTTGAGTTTAAGTCAGGAAATACCGCAAGGCGAAGTCGGTCAAGTGATACTTAGGCCAGAAGTCTTAATTGGGTCTGTTGGTGATCGAAGTAGCAATGGCCGCGAGGCGGCGATATGGTGAAGTCACATTGAGTTACGAGGCACGGTATGATGGATTTGTAAGCACGGTCACACAAAAATGGAGCTTCATCTCGTAGTTGCGTCTCTGATTATGGCCATAAGGCAAACACGACTTGATAGATTAACGTTGTTGAGTTAACATTGATGTTGCGAGCACGGGATGGTCTAAAGACACAAAACAGACAAGGCGTTGGTCATAAAACTGATCCTAAGGCAAGACTAGAAAAACAATTGATAAGAAGTGACTATGTTACACAAAGTAAATCAAACGTGTTGGGTTTGTATGGGTGGGTGAGGAGCTCATTCCACCAGTACAGTTGAGTACTGACACCCACATAGTTTTCATGTGCAGGCACAGGTAGAAGCTCGTGGCGCGGAGCTCGCTTGGATGCGTCGAGGCACGGAGTTCCTTAGCGATTCGAATCGTGCAGTCGTATGGATTAAAGACTTATATAGGACATAATGTATGTACGTCGCCTTCCGAAGCATCCGCTGGCTCAAGACTTGTAACTGAGAGATGAGAGAGAGCTTAGTGACTTGTAAATGTGAGATGAGTGAGCTTGAGTGATTGTAATATTGGCCTTACGCCCCACTGTAACCTTTGTTTCAATATCAATAAAAGAGTTTCTTCTGAATGACTTGTGTTTGTTCTAATTTCCGCTGCTATTATTCAATATCTCTGCACGGGACTTCTGTGCGACAACCCCGTCGCAGCCGCTGAAATCGGCCGTTATGGAACCCGCCTTGCACGAGCACAATCTAGGCTCGTACGGCATCACGCCTTAGCGAGGATAATCGCTCCTACGGGAGTAGGGCATGACAGGGACAAACTCCTGAGCAGCGGGTTCATCCATGAAGAGCAACATCCGGATTGGGTGGCCAATGTCGTCCCTGTCACTAAGAAGAATAGGAAGATATGGGTCTGCATCGACTTCAGGGATCTCAATACCGCTTGCCCGAAGGATGAATTCCCACTTCCAATCACTGACGTAATGATCGACAATACATGTGGCTTCGAGCGCATGTCTTTCATGGACGGGTATTCGGGCTACAATCAGATCAACTTATTTCCCGATGATGCAAAACACACATCATTCAGGACTCCAAAGGGGGTTTTCTGCTACACAATGATGCCCTTTGGCTTGTAGAACGCTGGTTCTACATACCAACGAGCTATGAGTACCATCTTCCGTCAACATCTTCGTAATACAGTTGAGTGCTACGTCGATGACATCGCGCCTACAAGACCTGAAGACAGTCTTCAACCTCATGCGAGCGCATCAACTCAAGATGAACCCCGCTAAATCCTTTCTTGGGGTTTCTAGCAGAAAGTTTTTGGGCTTCATTATCACGGCAAAAGGCATTCATTTCGATCCCGAGAAGACCAAAGACATCCTTGACATGGACCCTCCGAAGAACCTCCGAGAACTTCGAGGCCTGCAGGGGCGTCTGGCATACATCCGAAGGTTTATAGCAAACCTTTTCGAAAAATACCAACCCTTTACTCAGCTCATAGAGAAGGGAGTCTCTTACGTCTGGACAAAGGAATGCCAAAAAGCTTTCGATGATATCAAGGCTTGTCACGACCTGCACCCACTATGAGGGTACGAGCACGTAACAGCGCCCAGCCTACGCCGCAGTGTCAGCGGTAGAACGTTGTTCTAGGTCATGAACTATAACTAACATAATATGAAATACTCTTCATAAGGAGGCCAACACAGAGGTACAACTCAATCACAATCTAGGATAGAATGAAGCACGATGAAATAGATAAGAAACTCCTCAACTGAGGCACAACAGAATGAATACAATCTCAACATCTACTAGTTTCAATATCTCTAAGAATATACAACTCTAAAAATAAGACAACAGCTAAACATGAAAAGAGAACAGACTGAGCTATCTATACTAAGCAAGGGTGCCATCCTCAGTAGCTGCCTGAACCTCCCCAGGGGTCCAGGTCGCGAGTGTCATCTAGGCAAGCTCCAAGTAAGGGGTACAGGATTCCTCATCATCCTCTGTAAAATTTTCAACAGGTCCAGTCAGGACGGGAGCGAGCACAATACATCTCAACAGTTCATAGCAGGTTAGAAATATAATCATGCAGTAAAGTAAGATATAGATACTGAAGAAATGTAGTATGTAAACAGGGAGAGAGAACTGCAATAGAAATATCTACTATAAGTAAAGAGCTACCAGTGACTAGTGATTTAGAGCACAAAGTCGATATGTGAACGGCTTGATTGTACATGGCTATACTAAAGAGGCGTACATGGCTATTCTACTTTGGAAATTGTTCACATGGCTATTTATACTCCCCCGTACCCCCAACTAATACACAAGGATCCAAACAGGTTATGTTATGATTCTATGTAACATCCCCCGAAGGGTAGTAGACCCCGAAGGTGATAGACCCCGAAGGTAATAGACCCCGAAGGTGATACATAGTAGTCCCAAAAATAGGGATTCTGATAGACCCAATAAATGGGATAAGGATTCAAAGAAGACTCTGTGATCATATGAGTATATGTCACAAGTGATCAAAGAACCAAAGAAGCATATGATACGCCATGTAAGTAAAACGTACAGAACATAGAGTACCCGATGCTCCCTGAAGGGATAACATCTCAAGAAGGGATCCATATAGTACTAATCCGTGTGACCAACGTGACAGTATCAAGTAAAGTAATTTAATGCAGGAAATAATTCTAAGCAGGATATGAAATGATCAGAGAATGTACTCGCCTTGTATCTGAATGTCTGAAGTAAATGTACTGTCCGAGATGAGGTACCTGACTCCTAGTTAGAGCAACACAAGTCAAGATGTATACAGAGGGTGATATATAAAATGTACAATGCATCTGTATGCTGTCTAGGTCAAACTAGACCAAAGTCAACTCTTGGTCAACTATGGTCATCTACACTAGTCAAACTAGGTCAACTAAACCACTCCAAGTCTAAACCTAGACTAACAAGTCATCTAGTCAATCTAGGCCTAACCAATTATCATACAAGTCATACTAGCCTAGTGATACACAAGTGTATCCACACCACATGCCATAGGCTATCCTACCTAGGCCATGGGCCAAACCTCATATAGGCCAATACCCATTACCATACATCTATATACACATTAATTATATATATATATATATATATATATATATATATATATATATCAATAGTAAAATCTATTTACTCATATTATACATTCTCATAGGAAATAGTACTATCCATTTCACACACATTATCACCCTACACATTCACATTTATATTTATCACCTTATACATACACTAGGTTAGACATTAGATATATATGCATATATATACACACATAGAGATAGAGAGGGGAACTAGGCATATGTGAGTATGTGTGTGTCAATTTCATATGTGCATGTGTGCATATGACAGGACATAAGGAAACCTGTGTGTGTGAGTTAGATAGGAATGTGTGTGTGCTAGAGGAGTAAGGAAAATGGCCTGTGTGTGAGGAGTGAACTAAGGAATGTATATGACAGGATATTACAAGAGGGTGGCCTATGTTCTCAGTTTAATATGAGAATCAATATGAAATTGAACCAAACCATTTTAGGAAAACACCATGGCAACTCAAACTCTCAAGTTACAGTGTAAAACATGTGTCAACAGCTCAGCCCTATGTAACAGTGTACATGAAAAGGAACTCTCAGGTTTTCACAGTTTTGTGTATGCCATGGGGGTCATATCATGGGTTAAGCATATAGGTTTATATATACATAGTTTACAACAATGTGTGAATATGAATTTGTGCATCTCAGATTTAATATGAGTTAGAAACAGGGTGTTCACAGGATTGGGAAATGACAGTTTCAGTTTTTGAAAGAAAATCTCAGTTTTTAAGAGAAAGGATCTCAGGTTTTGTCAATTAGGAAAACTCAGTTTTCTACCTTATCCCAATACCATTTTAGTTATCATTACAAACTAAAACCCTGTTTTGAAAATACACCAATCTCAGTCAAATATCAGTCCAGTTTACAATATCAATGAATGTTAGGAAGTAGGTAATCATTGGAAGAAGGAATGAACTATCACAGTAACAATCTCAGGTTTTTAGTATTTAGGTGGTGTGTGTCATTTTGTGTTCTCAGATTAATGGTGTATCATATAACTGTGTAATATCTCAAGCAATTTAATAGCCCAATACAAATTTTGAAGCCAAGATCCTATGCCATCATAAAATCCAAGTATGCGGCTACTCCCCAGATGCATTTAGGTGCACCACAATTATTTAACACATCAAATAGATTGAATTAATCATTCAATCAGTCGAATTAGAGTTCATGAATCTGCAGGGGACAGAACATAAGCTTAAACCAAGGAAAGGGTATTGAATGAAGTGACTGAACCATGAAAGCATGGAATATTTGGAAAGAAGGAATAGGGAGTTCAATGACTGAGTTAAGGGTGAATAGGGACTGATACATAATATGCAGGACCTGGCAAGTGGTCTGAAACAGCAAGACCAAACATTCATATGCCATGACTGAATCAATAGATGTGATGACTGCCACATAACTAAGGTTGCATTCTCAAAAATACAATGGATTTGGGTAAGGGAGGGATTGGATGTTGCTACATGACATCTAATCTATCAGTTAGCATGGACTGAACCAAATAGGATACCTGTATCTTATGGTCAGAACATGTGGATGTCAAGGAGAACTAGAATAAGAAGTAAAATCTAATCATAAGGATTGACTCAACTTAACATGCTATAGCAATTTGGATCGGAACTAGATGATCAAGGACTGAACATATGCAAGTTCGAACATTAGCCAACTAAGTCTTAAGTTTGGACGGGACCAATGATGAAGGTTGCTCAGTCGACTCTAGGCTGATATCAAAATAGAAAGGGGGCAGAACAATTAGGAAATGGTTGATCATATTTCATATAATCTGAACACAACTCATGTCTGAACAATGGATAATGCAAGGGACTCGACTACAGGTGATTATAGACTAACACATAAGCTAGGCTATAACAAATACAGTGGGCAGATGACTGACCCAAGGAACTGAGCAGAACCTAACTACTAGTTACATGGATGCACATTATACATAGATAATCAGGAACAATATGACAGATGTGATATCTGGGGGAAACATCCAAGTTCATCACCTGAACAAAAGAAGGAATGGATTGGCTTGATACAAAAGGGCTGATTAGCATTGTGCAGAGTATAGAAGATATGAAGACTCAATCATCATTTGGATGAAAGGGAAGCAGGATTAATTTTGAAGTATAGGACATATGAAGATATACATGCTACATGTGAATGTTCAGTGCAGTGATGAAAAGTTCTACTGGGATAAATGCAGCAGTGAAGGCAACAAACAGTGTTGCTCGACAACAGGAATGGGGACTTGCAGGTCAAGCCAAGGCTCGGGCCAGCCATGGCTCGAAGCCCAACTCTCCAATCCTATTGTTAGTCACTGTACCAACCCAAATCAGTGGCTAGGGAGCGAAAATAGGGTGTATCGAGGGAGAACTGGGACAGTGGCAGCAGGGCATACACTATTCACAGTGTATTCCCTGGCCGAGTGTCCCCGTGCCCAAAAATCATATCAAACCAATCGAAATCAACTCAGTCCCATATACATATAATCTACACCTAATAGGCTATTCAAATATATAACTAGTTTAGAAATTGGTGAACAACACATCCTATGGGGCATTTCATCGAACACTTGAGACACGTATTCGATACTCTTGCGATACGCACCCCAAATGAATTCGAATTGGACTCAAATCATTCCTAGGGCTAGGGGAACCCTACATGGATGCATATATAACAAAAAAATCAGGAATTTAATAGGTTTAGAGGCTCTTACCAATTGGAAGTTGGAATCCCAATGAAAATCCTCTTGCAAAGCCTTTCCACCAATTCCAATGGTCAAATTGCTCCAAATCCTTCTTAGCTAGCCAATAGAGACCTCCTCTACTCAAGGGGAGTAGTTTGCAATTGGTTTGGATGAATTTGGAGTTGATTTGAGGAATGGGGGAAATTTGGGGAAGAACACCAAAGCTAGGGTTAAGGTTTCAATGAAAGATGAGGGAAGGGGCTAATGATGACTTATATTAGAGTGAGGGGCTGCTAATGGCTGTTAGGGCCGGCCATAATGGTGTGGTCTAGGGTTTGGTCAAGTCACAATGGCCCAAACCCTCTTATAGGTTGTAAAAACTAGCCCTTAAGCTAAAGGCCCAAACTAGCTACTTAATTCCAATCTCCACTTAGTTTTTAAGTCATTCCTAGCTAGATTAGGGTCCAACTACTATCCAAAACATGCTAGCTAGGTCTCCAAGGTCATGGTTAGTCTCAAAAGTCAACATAAATCAAAGTCAACTAAAACACCAAAATCAATTATACTAAAAATCTCTAAAAATCATATTAATTCTAATAAATCTAAATAATACATAATAATTCCAAATAATTTTCTAAATTACAAAAATGACTAAAATACCCCTCAATCTAGAAATGATAAATGAAATACCCTAATCACTCTAGGGTTGCACTAGCAAGACACCAATCATAAGTCATGCTTTAAAATAGTTTTAAAATGATTAAAAATTAATAAAAATCATAGAAAATCTTAAATACCATAATTAAATAAGTTAAAATACAAAATTTTAAAATTACCCTCATTTGGAAAACTGGGTGTTACAAGGCTTACTTGATGAGCTCGCCAGTCCCGGTGGCACCCGTCACAGGTAAACCATTTCTCCTCTACGTCCGTGCCATGGATCACTCCCTCGACGCTTTGTTGGCTCAGAACAACGATGTGGGCTACGAGCAAGCTATCTACTACCTCAGTAGGATACTGATCGGGGTCGAACACCGGTACAACCCTATCGAAAAAGAGTGTTTGGCTTTGGTGTTTGCCATCCAAAAGACTCGCCATTATGTCTCAGGACAGACAATTCATGTCATCTCCCGAGTCAATCCACTCAGGGTTTTCATGACGAAGCCAGGATCATTGAACTCCCGACTAGCTACATGGGCGATCCTGTTGACGCCATACAACATGGTGTTCGTTCCACAAAAAGCCGTCAAGGGTCAAGCTCTGGCCGACTTTTTAGCCGTACACCCCATCCCAGAGTCCTCCAGACTCTATGAAGACATCCCGGATGAGGTCTAAGAACCAAACGTCATCGAAGAAAGCTCCGTCTGGCAGATGTTTTTCTATGGTGCTTCAAGAACAGGCCCCAAAGGCCAAATCATCGCTGGAGTGAGGGTGGTCTTAGTCTCCCCCGATCAGCTGGTCATCCAGCATGCTTACTCCCTTTCGAAGCCGTGCTCCAACAATGTTGCTGAGTACAACGCTCTCATCATGGGATTCCAGCTGGCACAACAGCTAGGGGTGGATCACCTGGAAGCCTACGGCGACTCAAAACTCGTCGTTAACCAGATCAAAGGGCAATATGAAGTTTGCCATAAAGATCTGGTTCCTTACCATGAAGTTGTATTGAACATTATTTCAACCTTCACCAAGTTCTTCATAGAACATGTACCTCGGTTACAAAACCTAGAGGCTGACGCTCTGGCTGGCCTCGCAGCCTAATTGGCAGCACCCTTCGGGACTCAGCACTACGTCACGGTAGTTGGTCGAGACTTGGTCTGTCCTAAAAATAACCTATGCTCACAAATGGCCCATGCCATGTCAACAAGTGCTGGTATTAATGTCCGGGATTGGAGGTTCCCGTTTATCGACTTCGCTGTCTACGAAATTCTTCCAGAAGACCCAAAAGAAGCCGTCTCGGTCAGGTGGCATTCCCTTCGATTCTGTTACGTACAGCTACTAAAATGCTGTACCGACGCTCCTATGATGGACTTCTTCTTCGATGCCTGTCCAACAAAGAGGCAGCCGAAGCCATTCGAGAAGCTCATGATGGAACTTGCGGGGCTCATCAACCTGGGCCTAAGTTGCAGGATCGACTGCGATACATGGGTTACTACTGGCCAACCATGGCAGCCGATGCTGTCAACTATGCTAAGAAGTGCCATGCTTGTCAGCTTTATGCCGACTTTATCCATACACCGTCGGAACCACTACATCCTACGGTCGCCTCTTAGCCCTTCGAAGCTTGGGGCATGGACATTGTAGGACCTATCACCCCTCCTTCATCGAGGAGACACCGCTTCATCCTAGCCATCACCGACTACTTCTCCAAATGGGCAGAAGCAGTTTCGCTGACGGAAGTGAAGAGCTCTAGGGTGATCAGCTTCATCAAGCACCATGTCATCTACCATTTTGGGGTACCTCGAAGAATTATCCACGATAACGGTCCATAATTCATCAGCCATGTTTTTAGCAGATTCTGTGACAAGAATCGCATTCAGAACGTGGCATCGACCGCCTACAATCCGACAGCTAACGGATTGGCCGAGATGTTTAACAAGACTATCGTCAAGCTACTCAAAAAGGTCGTATCATCCAACAAATACGACTGGAATAAAAAGCTCGGTGAATGCCTTTGGGCCTACCGCACAACGGTATAGACCCCGACGGGCAAAACACCATTCTCCTTGGTCTATGGGAGCAAAGCGGTACTGCCTCTCGAGATCCAAATACCCTCACTCCGTGTAGCGATCATAAATCAACTCACAAAAGAAGACAATCAACGTTACCGTCTGCGAGAATTGGAGGCACTTGACGAAAAATGTCTCCTTGCTCAACAGCACATCGAACTCTATCAAGCCCGTATATCACAGGATTTCAACAAGAAGGTCAAGCAGAGGACTTTCCAAGTAGGCGACCTGGTTCTGGCAGTCAAGAGGCCGATGGTGTTGACTCACAAGACATCAGAAAAGTTCAAGCCCAAGTGGGAGAGACCTTTCATCATAGAGACGGTATACTCAAACGGTGCTTACCGCCTCGCCAAACCCAATGGGGACTTGTTCATGATGTCCATCAACGGTAAGTTCCTAAAGAAGTACTACTATTGACATCCTTCATACATGTACTTCTATCTCTACCCAATAAGGGAGTCTGTGGACCCAATCATCAGGGCTCACGTACACCTCCCTTCCACAAAATCTTACGCTTCCGGAACCCAGCTGTTCCGTGGCGTTCTTCCTCGGTAGAAGAACAACCACGTCCACATTACCTCTGAGTTGCTCTTCTATGCCCTGCAAAACATAATCTGACACCATGTAGGATTATGCTGCTTATCATGTTTACCACGTCCATATCACCTCTGAGTAAACATTTCGTACAGACAACCCCTGCGTTGTCGTACATTAATCGCAGAACTTCCATGTCCATATTACCTCTGAGTAGTTCCGCGTATCTCCCCAGAGTCACTCCTACCATGTCCATAACACCTCTGAGTAGGAAGATTCTGACATTTGAACCCCATATTTACTACGTCCATATTACCTCTGAACAAATATGTTGGTTCTCTCAAACTTATTATCTGTACCTAAAAACCAAGGTGTACAAAAGATAATAGGTTCACACAAATCATCAAGTCCATGACAGCAAGAATCAACACACCATAAAACTCTTTATTCTTTATTTAAAAATAAAGGATTACATCCCCAGCAGGAGTTACAAATTACACAAAATAACAAAAAAAATGGAGAGGCTACAATCCCTAAGCATCACCGGGATGGGCTGAAAGCTCTTCGATCCGACGCTTCAAGTCTTCCGCCCGAGTCTCTGCAGTCGCCAGAACTCGACGTTCAGCCTCTTGACGCATCATTTCTATGGCCTCAAGGGAAGTATCATCCTCATACTTCTCGTCCAACTGTTGCCGCTGCTGGGCCAGGAAAAGAGCCTAGCGGGTGAAAGTTGCTTCCTCCTCCTTAGATGCTTCATGTTCGGCCTGGACTCACACAGCATCTAACAAGAGTTGGGCCCGCTGGTCTTCAAAGAAGCGAATCTTGGCATTAACCTCCGCTATACTAGCATCCAATGCAGCTCGCAACTCTACCTTCTCCTGCTTAGATTGAGATAGCCTCTCCACCGCAGCCTCAATGATAAACTTCACGTACTCATCCGTATCCGCCAGCACTTACGGTGTCATAGCAGGAGTTGGAGGAGCTGCTCTAGACGACGGACCGGAAGAAGACCCGCCAGCTTCAATTTGCGAGACTGAAACCTCGGCATCAACGGACTCCCCCTCAATAGGGGCTTGAACTTTGCCACTGGCCCGAGGAGCCAAAAGAGCGGAAGGAGCCGAGAGGGGCGTCGATATCGTACCCCAAGTAGAAGGAGCAACAAGGGGTTCCAGCAAACCCTTATCCTTCTCAAGCCCAGAGGGACCACCGACGTCAGGGGCTAACTCTCCCGTCTCTAACACACTATCAGCAGACCATACGGAACCCTCCCCCTCTGGCAAAGCAGCGAGATCAGTACTTGTTTCCTGACTCGGCTCCCCTGGAGTCAGGCTCAGCGGACGAATCTCATTTTCATTATCGAATCCCTCCACGGGGATGGAATCCGTCGCTACCTCCCGGTCGACAGTGTAAAACCCCTAAATTTCTACTATATTTTTATTATATCAATTTTGGTACTGATTTAAAATTTTTGTACTGTATGTCACATAGTCGTATTGTACGTCGTATGCGAAATTTTCGTTTGCTCGACGAGTACGAATATGTGCGAGCGTACATATTATATAAAAATATTTTCTTTTCTATTTTAATATACACTTTCAAAATTATATAATTATTATTCTTGCTATAAAAAGCCTTTTGTTTCTAAAAATTTATTAATAATAAATAATATTTTGTATACTAGAAAAGTCTAATTATGTAAAGAATATTTGTTGCATACAAATATTTCGTAATTATTTATTGGTCTATTTTAAATAAAAGTATAATTTTCGAAATTTATTAATAGTAATATTTTATTGTTCAAAAAGATATTTAAAAATATTTATTATTTTCGAAATTATTATTATTGATATTTTGAAAAATATTTTTGAAAGTTATTGTGGCCATTTAAATCTTGATTTAATGTTTGGAATTATTTAAATAGATTAAACTAGTATCTATATTTGGAATTGGATTATTTGATTTGATTTTAAACTAAAGGGATTTAATTTAAATAGGATTTCTATTTGGATTTGGATTGATTTCATTGTTTTAAATTTAATAGATGATATATCTATTTGGGTTTTAAATATCCTAATTCCTATCTTAATGGGAATTCCCACATCCTATAAATAGGCAGGTACTCCTCCATTATTTCTCCACAAGCCAAATTTTTCACAAATTTCCACCGCAGTGTGCATCGTGTCCGTGTCACCTTCTCATCCACTAATATTTTCTTTTACATATACAAATACCCTCCTCTCCTGTCCGACAGTCCCGGACGTCCAACCTTACCGTGTCGGACACACCCGACACGACCCAAATTCCTAGCTAACCCTAAGGACCTAACCGTGCCCCATGTCGCCATCTCCACTGCTACCGACATCCCCGACCAACTCTGGTCGACACCACCACCGCTCAGCAGCTCCACAATTTGCCAACACCACCATCATTCCCGAAATTTGCCGTCACCACCAGACTTTCCAAAATTAACCTGGCCACTCTGGCCAACTCCCGACACACACAGCCACCTGGCCCCGTTCCACCCTCACCACACCACCTACACTGGCCCCATTGGCCGACGTCCATGGTCATAACCACCGTGACAACCAGACCCGAACCACCACGACCAAGGGAAACCATCACCACCGTCACAAAGGAAAAGAGGAGGGGAAAACAAACCATACCTGACTCTGGCCGGACCGACGAGCGCCGCTCCTGCGAGCGCCGCCTCCACTAAACTCCGGCGCCGTACGCTCATCTCCGCCTTCGCGAGCCCAGCGCTCCGCCGCTCACCAATCTTTCCATCTCCGTCCTCTCGACCTCAGGCTCGCAGGCCACCTCCGCCGGAGCTTTTCCTCGCCCAAACCCCCTCCGCTCGACCACCTCTAATGACCCCCGCCGACCGAACTCCTCCGCCGGACCACGATCTCTCCGCCTGGAAACCCTGACCGCCGCTGCCTCGCAACCCTCCGCCGCGTGCGCCTAGCCGTGGCCACCCGGGAGAGCCTCCCCTTCACCTGGAGCCGCCGACCCTTGTCGCCCACCTCCGCCTCCGTGCCGTCACCAGCGACGCCCCCGCACCGCTCCTCCGTCTTCTTCTCCTCTTCCTCAGTCGTC
Organism: Iris pallida; assembly: GCA_029216955.1. Taxonomy (NCBI): domain Eukaryota; kingdom Viridiplantae; phylum Streptophyta; class Magnoliopsida; order Asparagales; family Iridaceae; genus Iris; species Iris pallida. Next base: position 166,709 of record JANAVB010012759.1, on the reverse strand, counting down.
CGCCTAGCCTCGATCGGCCGCCGCCTTCCGCTGGAGCCGGCGCAGCCCCCACGAACTGTCCCGTTGTCGGACCGCGCCCTCCGCGCGCGATCGTCTACCGATCTCTTCCGTCCGCTCTATCTCCCCTCTGCATCTCTCTCGTTCCTCTCTCAAATTTTTTTTTCTTTCCTCTCGTCTTCCCCCAATTGAAGGAGAACAGCAGCAGTGACTGCTGCGCCTCTTTTTTTTCTTTTTCTCTTCTTCTTTTCTTATTATTATTTTTGCGGATTGTTTTTGTCACGACCCGCACCCTAGAGTTAGGGCACGAGAACGTAACAACGCCCAGCCTACGCCGCAGTATCGACGGTAGAACGCTGTCCTAGGTCTCAATGCATATAACAGTATAAGACTAAACAGTTTATACTCCCCGAATGGGGGTGACATAGCAGATACAGTCTCAATCACATCTAAGGTAGAGCATGATAAAGATAGATAAAACATGAAATCCAAAAGAGATACAGGAGATAGAAGTCTAAGTGTCTATGATACATAAACCCATAAATATATCTCAAAACTCAATACAGTATTCCACAAAGTAAAATACAACTCCAGACAAAATGAAATAACTACCTAAACAACCTCTAATGTGTCTCCTCTAGGCTAGCAGGCACCTCCAGGCTATCTGTAAAATTTATCAACAGGTCCAGTCAGGACGGGAGCGAGCACAAAATATCTCACGCAGTTCATATCGAGTTAGAAAATATAAAGCATACAATAGAGTAAAGTACATGAAACGCTGGAAGAAGAATGTATAGAAAACAGTAGAGATTTAATAACAGGAAATATCTAAATATGATAAGTAAGAACTGTAAGGAACATGTGATTTAGAGTACAATCTGGTTATGTAAACGGGCTAGGAAAATGCAATGGTAACTCCATTGTACGTGGGTGTACAATAGACATATATAATAGTTATACAATATTGTACAATAGGATTTGTGTACATAACCAATTCTACTCCCCCTCCCCAATCAATACACAAGGATCTACTCCAGTTACGTTATCTTATACAATAGTGTACAATGTTATACAATGGATGTATAATGTATACAATAGTGTACAATGGTCTATCCCTGGGGCTCATGTGATAATGAGAGTACAATATGCACAATGAGTATACAAGGATATGGGTATTCAATAAATACAATATGGAAGTGAAACGCACGTCACAATATGTATTTAGTGAATACAAGGAGATAATATCTCAAAAGAAGATCCATATAGTACCAATCCGTGATAACAGTCGTGTCAGCATCAAGTACAGTAATCTAGAGCAAGAATGTAAATCCATACAAGTATGAAACGGTCAGAGAATATACTCGCCTGATGTCTGAATGTCCAAAGTAAATATACTGTCCGAGGAGAGGTGTCTGGCTCCTAATTAGAACATCACAAGTCACAATATGTCCAGAAGGGTAATATAAAGCACTACAATACATTCTACATGAATCTAGGTCAAGCTAGGCCAAAGTCAACCCTTGGTCAACTCTGGTCAACTGCACTAGTCAAACTAGGTCAAACTAGGTCATGTCCTAATCCAGTAAGTCTTACTAGGCCTAACCAAGACTATCCTAGCAAGCACACATCAATACAAGGCTATACAAGCCAACATACCCCAACTCTATATAGCATGCAATTATTCAATACTCAAATAGGCAAGAATTCACATTGGATATACACTAGGTAATCTATTACTTTAAGCTATATATGTCTACACATATATAAACATGCATATATTAGTTTTCAACATTAGGTCTATAATCATGGTATTTCAAATGGTTATATAAACTTATATATTACAACACAATATGCTAACATATATATAATATACATACATAGCTAAGTTAACTATATTCATAAATACTTATTTAAGAGGCTATGTGTGTGTATGTGAACATGGCAAAGGGGCAAGTGAGGGTTAAATGGGCATACATAGCATATACATATCAAAGAGTGTCAAAGTGTAAGTGAACAATGTGTCAAGTGTGATAGTGTCAACATAGTGTAAGGGGGTACATGAGGTAATATAGGATTTGTGTTAACATAGAACATTACATCTCATTAACTTGTATATTGCATATATTACATCTATTATTATATTACATTCATGCTTGCATTCATTCATCATTCATTTATTCTCTTGCACTACTATATACACCATACATTACATACTATGGAACCTACATATTCATTACAAGCCATACTTATACATACTTACATTAGATAGGATACTTACACCTCATATATCATTTATTTAAACATTTACTCATGCTTGCATTCTCTATTTAGTTACATAATGTATATACATTAACATGGGTTAAAATCAAATAGAACATTATATTACACACAAGGGTGCACAAAATGCATATGCCGAATAGTAACTCCTACTAATAATGAATACTGTACCATCTCAGCATGAATTAAACTCTATGATTAAAGCATGTTATAGATCTATGTGTTAGCTTTCCGAAACTTTAAACGGATCGCGTTTTCGTTCCCGGAAACTCCCGAAATCGCAAAAACACCGAGAACGCGTTTGTTTTTCGTACAGCTGACACTCAAATAATTCTCCAAAAAGTTACAGAAAGAATTAGGCCTATTAATATATGTTTTTGGAAATCTAACTTCAATACGCTTCTTTTAAAAAAAACGGGAGATTAAATCGAGCTTTGAGCTAGAAGTTATGATATTTCGAAGTTAGGGCCGAAATTAAAAACGTGGATAAAAATCATGACGGATTTAGATAGTTTGAGCCAAAAGAATACACAATATATATCCTAATTATCCACAACAATAATAGCAATAATAATATGAGGAACCACACTCACAAACTTGATTATATAATCATCATGAACCATTTATTACATATATAAATATAGATACACTCTCATTACAATATATATATATAAATCTATACATGTAACATGAACACATCCACAACACAAAGGACACTCCTATGACCTCCAAATGGACACAAAATAGACACAAATGGAGATACAACAATGGGGGTCATTCCTATGGGTTCAAAATAGACCTATATGCATGAGGAAATAAAAAGGAGAAGGGATTTATACCTCCCGGTAGATCGAATCGAAGAAAAACCTTCCCGGAGCGACACCGACACGTAGAGATTCCAAAAGGACACGAACGAGCTCCGAATCCTCCCAAACTTGGGTAGCTTCCTCCTTGACTAGAATGGAGAAGGAAAGAAAAAGATTTGGTGGTGAAATGGAAGGATTTGGTAGAGAAATTGCTAGGGATTGCTCTCTAGAAATTTGGGAAAGAACAAGAGAGAGAAAAATAGATGGATAATGACAAATGGGAGGCTCAACCCTATCCTTATTGTGGCTGGCCATAAAGGTGGTTTTGTCCTATTAGGAAAAGTCCAAAAGCCCCTACTAACCTATTCTATGAGTATTAGGAAATGGCTAATTGGTTGGGGCTAAATTAGTCATTCTAAAGTCTCTAATCACACTAACCTTATCCATAATAATTAGTCTAACCTCTAACTAAAATATTTCTATCATGTGGACTAAAATTAATATCATGTGGGCCATGCCTAACTAGTGTGTGGGTCCCACTAGAGTCAAACTACCCCCGGGTCCCCATTTCAAGTCGGATTGAGTTGAAATTCGAACCCGACTCAAATAATCCCAAAACAATATCATAAATAATAAAATAATATCAAAATAATTCAAAGAGGTCAAATGCAAAAATATCCTTAGGCCAAAAATGACATTAAAATATCATAATCACATGGTTAGGCTCTAGGTCAAACAATCTCTAGGATTTTACTAGCAAAACGTCAAAACCACAAGTCATTGATTTAAATAATTTTAAAATGATTTAAAATCACCTAAAATCATATCATGAATTAAGTATCATTATTAAAATAATTATAAACACGAAATTTCAAAATTACCCTCAATCAGAAAATTAAAATAAAATTAAAAAAAATCAACCCAAAATTTAGGGTGCTCACATCCTACCCACCTTATAAAAATTTCGTCCTCGAAATTAAAATGTTTGTAATCCTTCTAGGTCAAACCCCCACAATCAAATCTCAGAACTTAAATAAATCATACCATCAAAAGGACGATATACAGGGTCATGGCATACGGTGGTAGTGAAAGTCTCATCTAGGTATTCTAGTCATGCTAAACCAAAACGGTCATAGGGTATCAAAACACACAAGCAATCTAGGGTGCTAAACAAAAGTTACAAAAACAACAAACCATCAAAACTGTAAGGCAGTCTACCATCCTATATGAAAACTGATACTTATCATAAAAGTAAAGAAAAGTAACTACCCATTATCTTTAAAGGGTTCAGAAAAAAAAAAGAAAATCAAAATCAAAGTTAAGGAATGAAAGCCAATTCCATAGAAAATTTCCAATCACAAAACGTATTAAGAATATTTAGTCTTGATACGATCTAAGTTGATCAAATTGGGGGAAATCAAGATTTAGGCAATATGGAGGACAGGTTCAACAAAGTCTGAGATCGAGCATACAAGGATAGAGATTCAGGTCACAATCAAATTTAATTCAATTAAGTACAACCCAAGATATAAATATGATAAGAAAAGATAATCGAAGTCGATTTGGTCGGATTAAGGAAACTAGGATTCAATGATATTGAAAAACTCCTTTTAGAGAAAACAGGAAAAGATTTCATACGAAGTCAGCAAATCATCCCTCTCTAATACTATCAGTTTATCATTTGCTAAACCATATTCTTTTTTTTTCTCACAAGTCCCAATATGAAAATCAACCTCTATATAACTATCATCGAAATTTTATAACCTTCAGTCATCTAAACCTTTACCACAATCACCATAGACAAAATCTTTAAGTTCCAAAACATTTTCCACGAAACATACCCCTCTTTTTAGGAGTCAACACTTATTCATTTAATCAAAATTTTAAATTCCTTCACCTCGTTTTAAATTAGATCCAAAACCTCTAAATCCAGTTTATGGAATCCTTGGACTTGTTTAAATCGAGTCTCGTATTCACTAAACTCCAATACCACTATGTCACACAAAATTTATTCTTTTTTTATAAATCAACCTTCATATTTTCTTCAACGTTCACCTTCAAATATATTTTTTTTGAATTCTACAATTTTCTTCCAATCATCTAAAATAATTTCTATAACGTAAAATTCTTGTGTTCTCTCTGTCTCTAGTCACCATCTTACAATATCTAGTTCAATTTCGCATAATCATTTTATTCGATTAAATTCTCCTTTCCATCTTTAAATTTCTACATAGCCTTGTAATAGTTCCCAAGAATCAATAACAAGGATTTTTAAGTTCTCAAAACTAGGTTGACCTTAAACATCCTCATTAGTTTTGAAATATATCCATAAATTATTCATAACCCACTTTGTGTGATTATTTCTAAATTGATAACATTTATCCCTCGATTTCATTTTAAACCTTTACTACATCTCCATTTCAAATTTTTCATATTTGACATCCAACACTCTGATTCCTACAAAATCATCATATGATAACCAATTACATCATTTCCGAACTAGATGATTTATATCACTTCCTCAACATTTCTCAGATAAAAATGATATAAAGATTTAAGAGTTTTCAAGGTATAGCTGACAGAATTATATATGAGACAGGGAATTGATATAATCAGGACAGGTATATAAGACAAGGAATGATGGTAGTAAAAATATTGGCAGGAAAAGAATGATAATAGAATCTGTTCTGCTTATCTATTTAAAAGAGGGACCCATTTTTTTTTGAAACAAGAATTATAATACCAAATCCAAAATAAGGCCTAGCAAAATCATTGGTTTATTGTATTAAGAAGAAATAAATTTTTGTAAGAAGTTACACAAGGTTTATAAAAATAGCTAAAGCTACATCCTAAGTAAACAATGAGAAACAAAACAAAACAAAACAACAATAATTCCTTCTCTTTTTTTTGAATGACTGAAACAAAAGTAGCAAAAACATGTTCGAAAACATTTAAGGTACAATCTGATAATCATATGCGTCTATCCAAAATTATGGTACTCTAAATTCTCGTCATACTAGTGAGCAAGGCTACGATAATCACAGAGTCCTTGACTTATGTACATACCTCTAGAATCATGGTATTTAACATTTTCGCGATGCCGCTAGCTTGGCTGCGAAAATCTTAAATTTCCACACCCGAGAAATATATCCAAAATCAGACTATATGTCCTCACCATGCTGGCTAATGTGACTATAGAAGACAAGATTTCCATAACTTAGATGACCTAGTCCATATAATTTCATCTTGCCAAAAATTAAATTAAATCAACAATGAATACCAAAAAAAATCAAATTTATCAACGAACATCAAAATTCAGAAATGAACAAAATCCTTCAAATCATATAACTACAAACTCGGATGCTATAGCTAACATCAAGATTCAAATTTCAACAATCTTCATCAAAATTAATAAAATAAACTCAAATTCAATAATAATCCATCAAAATCAAATTCAATAGCAGAAAGTAAAGATAAATCAAATCAAGAAAAAAAAAGAATTTTCAAATCGGAGTTAAACAAGATTCTCAAGGGTCGTCCCAGGAATCTCTCAAGGGATCCTAATTGTGATTGAGTATCTTCAAGATATATCCTATTCCTACTGCAGGCTGTAGTGGTACTCAAGTTCGAATACCACTACATAAACTCGTCCTGCATGGGCCACCACTAAAAATGTGTCACGACCCGCACCCTAGAGTTAGGGCACGAGAACGTAACAACGCCCAGCCTACGCCGCAGTGTCGGCGGTAGAACGCTGTCCTAGGTCTCAATGCATATAACAGTATAAGACTAAACAGTTTATACTCCCCGAATGGGGGTGACATAGCAGATAAAGTCTCAATCACATCTAAGGTAGAGCATGATAAAGATAGATAAAACATGAAATCCAAAAGAGATACAGAAGATAGAAGTCTAAGTGTCTATGATACATAAACCCATAAATATATCTCAAAACTTAATACAGTATTCCACAAAGTAAAATACAACTCCAGACAAAATGAAATAACTACCTAAACAACCTCTAATGTGTCTCCTCTAGGTTAGCAGGCACCTCCAGGCTATCTGTAAAATTTATCAATAGGTCCAGTCAGGACGGGAGCGAGCACAAAACATCTCACGCAGTTCATATCGAGTTAGAAAATATAAAGCATGCAATAGAGTAAAGTACATGAAACGCTGAAAGAAGAATGTATAGAAAACAGTAGAGATTTAATAACAGGAAATATCTAAATATGATAAGTAAGAACTGTAAGGAACATGTGATTTAGAGTACAATCTGGTTATGTAAACGGACTAGGAAAATGCAATGGTAACTCCATTGTACGTGGGTGTACAATAGACATATACAATAGTTATACAATGTTGTACAATAGGATTTGTGTACATAACCAATTCTACTCCCCCTTCCCAATCAATACACAAGGATCTACTCCAGTTACGTTATCTTATACAATAGTGTACAATGTTATACAATGGATGTACAATGTTATACAATAGTGTACAATGGTCTATCCCTGGGGCTCATGTGATAATGAGAGTACAATATGCACAATGAGTATACAAGGATATGGGTATTCAATAAATACAATATGGAAGTGAAACGTACGTCACAATATGTATTTAGTGAATACAAAGAGATAACATCTCAAAAGAAGATCCATATAGTACCAATCCGTGATAACAGTCGTGTCAGCATCAAGTACAGTAATCTAGAGCAAGAATGTAAATCCATACAAGTATAAAACGGTCAGAGAATGTACTCGCCTGATGTCTGAATGTCCAAAGTAAATATACTGTCCGATGAGAGGTGTCTGGCTCCTAATTAGAACAGCACAAGTCACAACATATCCAGAAGGGTAATATAAAGCACTACAATGCATTCTACATGAATCTAGGTCAAGCTAGGCCAAAGTCAACCCTTGGTCAACTCTGGTCAACTGCACTAGTCAAACTAGGTCAAACTAGGTCATGTCCTAACCCAGTAAGTCTTACTAGGCCTAACCAAGACTATCCTAACAAGCACACATCAATACAAGGCTATACAAGCCAACATACACCCAACTCTATATAGCATGCAATTATTCAATACTCAAATAGGCAAGAATTCACATTGGATATACACTAGGTAATCTATTACTTTAAGCTATATATGTCTACACATATATAAACATGCATATATTAATATTCAACATTAGGTCTATAATCATGGCATTTTAAATGGTTATATAAACTTATATATTACAACACAATATGCTAACATATATATAATATACATACATAGCTAAGTTAACTATATTCATAAATACTTATTTAAGAGGCTATGTGTGTGTATGTGAACATGGCAAAGGGGCAAGTGAGGGTTAAATGGGCATACATAGTGTATACATATCAAAGAGTGTCAAAGTGTAAGTGAACAATGTGTCAAGTGTGATAGTGTCAACATAGTGTAAGGGGGTACATGAGGTAATATAGGATTTGTGTTAACATAGAATATTACATCTCATTAACTTGTATATTGCATACATTACATCTATTATTACATTACATTCATGGTTGCATTCATTCATCATTCATTTATTCTTTTGCACTACTATATGCATCATACATTACATACTATGGAACCTACATATTCATTACAAGCCATACTTACACCTCATACATCATTCATTACAAGCCATACTTAAACCTACATATTATTACATTACATTTATACATGCTTACATTAGATAGGATACTTACACCTCATACATTATTTATTTAAACATTTACTCATGCTTGCATTCTCTATTTAGTTACATAATGTATATACATTAACATGGGTTAAAATCAAATAGAACATTATATTACACACAAGGGTGCACAAAATGCATATGCCGAATAGTAACTCCTACTAATAATGAATACTGTACCATCTCAGCATGAATTAAACTCTATTATTAAAGTATATTATAGATCTATGTGTTAGCTTTCCGAAACTTTAAACGGATCGTATTTTCGTTTTTGGAAACTCCCGGAATCGCGAAAACACCGAGAACGCATTTGTTTTTCGTACAGCTGACACTCAAATAATTCTCCAGAAAGTTACAAAAAGAATTAGGCCTATTAATATATGTTTTTGGAAAGCTAACTTCAATACGTTTCTTTTAAAAAAAATAGGAGATTAAACCGAGCTTTGAGCTAGAAGTTATGACATTTCGAAGTTAGGGCCGAAATTAAAAACGTGGATAAAAATCATGACGGATTTAGATAGTTTGAGCCAAAAGAATACACAATATATATCCTAATTATCCACAACAATAATAGCAATAATAATATGAGGAACCACACTCACAAACTTGATTATATAATCATCATGAACCATTTATTACATATATAAATATAGATACACTCTCATTACAATATATATATATATAAATCTATATATGTAACATGAACACATCCACAACACAAAGGACACTCCTATGACCTCCAAATGGACACAAAATAGACACAAATGGAGATACAACCATGGGGGTCATTCCTATGGGTTCAAAATAGACCTATATGCATGAGGAAATGAAAAGGAGAAAGGATTTATACCTCCCGGTAGATCGAATCGAAGAAAAACCTTTCCGGAGCGACACCGACACGTAGAGATTCCAAAAGGACACGAACGAGCTCCGAATCCTCCCAAACTTGGGTAGCTTCCTCCTTGACTAGAATGGAGAAGGAAAGAAGAAGATTTGGTGGTGAAATGGAAGGATTTGATGGAGAAATTGCTAGGGATTGCTCTCTAGGAATTTGGAGAAGAACAAGAGAGAGAAAAATAGATGGATAATGACAAATGGGAGGCTCAACCCTATCCTTATTGTGGCTGGCCATAAAGGTGGTTTTGTCCTATTAGGAAAAGTCAAAAAGCCCCTACTAACCTATTCTATGAGTATTAGGAAAGGGCTAATTGGTTGGGGCTAAATTAGTCATTCTAAAGTCTCTAATCACACTAACCTTATCCATAATAATTAGTCTAACCTCTAACTAAAATATTTCTATCATGTGGACTAAAATTAATATCATGTGGGCCATGCCTAACTAGTGTGTGGGTCCCACTAAAGTCAAACTACCCCCGGGTCCCCGTTTCAAGTCGGATTGAGTTGAAATTCGAACCCGACTCAAATAACCCCAAAATAATATCATAAATAATAAAATAATATCAAAATAATTCAAAGAGGTCAAATGCAAAAATATCCTTAGACCAAAAATGACATTAAAATATCATAATCACATGGTTAGGCTCTAGGTCAAACAATCTCTAGGATTTCACTAGCAAAACGTCAAAACCACAAGTCATTGATTTAAATAATTTTAAAATGATTTCAAATCACCTAAAATCATATCATGAATTAAGTATCATTATTAAAATAATTATAAACACGAAATTTCAAAATTACCCTCAATCAGAAAATCAAAATAAAATATAAAAAAAAAATCAACCCAAAATTTAGGGTGCTCACAGTTTTGCTTTAGTAACTATTATTAATATCATTAGTATTAATGTACTTTTATTATAAGTATTAATGTATGAATGTAGTATATTTTATTAATTATTATTATTATTATTATTATTATTATTATTATTATTATTATTATTATTATTACAATTATCATTATCATTATTATTATTATTATTATTATTATTATTATTATTATTATTATTATTATTATTATTATTATTATTATTATTATTATTATTGTTATTATTATTATTATTATTATTATTATTATTATTAATTGTTATTATTATCTTCTGATGACAGTATAGTAGTTGAGTGAATTAATTTCATATTTTATAATTGATATTATTATTATTTCTATTATTATTATTATTATTTTTTGTTTTTATTCTTATAATGCTAAGTTTTACGATTATTTTGGTTATTATTATTAATAAGTGGTTTTGGTATTTTTATCATGGTTATCAAATGTTTTTCAAAGTTATCTTGTAAAAATGTATAAATATTGTATTTAACTTAGTATATTTAAAATATCGTTTTTAAATTCGTAAACAAATTTCTAGATTATTGATATTTATCTAGAAATATTTTGTCGTATAAAAATATAGACTTCTACCTAAAATTGTATTTTGACAACTTAGAGTTTTTCTTCAAAAACGACTTCCGATTTTTTATTTAAAGCATATTTTGACTAATAATATTTCAAATATTATAAAGTATTTCTAAAAACATAAATTGATTATTTATCAAATTTTTTCCTTATTCTTCCGTCCGTAACTCAACCCCACTCTCATATTCAATCGCCAATTCAAGCCTACCTTATGTCCACCCTAACTAACTTGACCCTTCTGGACCCAATGGAATTGTCCGTGCCACCTTCAGAGGTCCCCTTGTATAGTTATTGCACCGAAGTCGCAGTTCATGCCATCTTGATCATCGTAGCACACCAGGCGTCCTACCACGCAAGACACCTTGCCATTCGCTGTTTAATTATTTTAGCTCATATTTTATGCATGTTCATTATTTTCTTTATGCAAAATAAACTATGATACATGGCATAACTGTTGGAACTTACTGTTCATTTATTTTCCTGCTATGTATTATTTTTCTCACATTAAACCTAGATTTAAGGGACCACCATGTGTGTTGCATTCATTGGCCTTGATACGTTATAACACGAAGTTGTGTGTCGCATGTAGAACACGGAAGTACATGATTGGCTGGCCACCAGTACGTACAAGCCGTGCGATAGGAATAACCGCTAATAGAGATTGCATGCTAGTTTGACTTAGCGGTTATAGTGGTTTGTGTTGTGGATGCAACACAGTAGGCATTGGACGGGAAGGACAATTCCTTAGCGTATGGGCTTCGATGCACTTCCCTTGTGACCCGGACTCTCCGCTGGAGATACGGGGTTGATGACCCATGATTACTGCTGGGGCCTCTGGTGCCCAAGGGAGGACTATGCCGATCCTATTCAGCCAGGGCCCATGCGTAGGAAGGATTGTTCTTAACTATATTTTACTTAGAACGGTAGGCTACCTTATCCGTTAGGTACGAGTACTTTTGGTTTGGGTACTTGTATCTGACCGTGGCTTGGAACAATAACTTGTCGCGGATTAGTTTGTCACATCTTGTCCTTGTTTGGTTGTAGGTGTGACTTACTACTCCAATGAGAAGGTATTGAACCTTGTTGGGGTCCGGATACCATATTGGATTCATAGTATGGGAAGATACGTTACCGTTAATTAGTTTACCATCTCCTATCCTTATTTGGTTGGGGGGATGGTATGCTCGTTCAGTAGGTGCGTATTGGACCATGCTATAAATTCGATTGACTTATTTATTGAGCAATATTTATTCAGTTTATATGACATGCTATTATGTGTCTTGTTACGTCCCTCTGAGGACCTGGTTGTCTTGCCAGGGGTGTGCTTATTGTCTTTCGCAGGTGTTCTAACTCTAGCCGTGATCTTCGCTATTTCTTCAAGGATGATTGCATTTGGATCGTCTTCGCTTCGCTCGCCAAACTTACTTCTTTCTCATGTATTTTTCTTATCTTGTTGGTAGTGGATTTGTCTCCGCCCAACATATTGTATCAAGACAATGTATTCTCATTATATGACATCTTCTATTCATTTATTTTGTGTGGATGAGATTAGTTATGGTTCTACTGCATTTTTACAGCTTATGTATTTATACGAGGCTTCCATATATTGGAGTATACTTCGTATGAATACAGCTTGCATGTCTACGTTCCTAGTCCTACGTATTTTGGGACTGGAGCGTTACATGTATTTGTGGTGGCCCATGCAGGTCAGATAAATTGTTTGGTTACTTTACCGTACCAAGCAAGCCTGCGTATAGGATTAGAAGTCTAGGATCTCATCCACATACTTGACCTCTTTCCTTGATTTTATCTACCGTTTGACTCATTAATTGCATCTTGATTGCTTCATTCCATCCCTAATCTTATCTTCCCTTCGTGCTTGCTAGAGATTGACCCTACTAGTTAGATGTCCCAAACACCTTAGCTAAATTCTTTAAGTTGGGTAGAACACCCCACAACCCGACACGCCCTTGACTATTAAGACCATAGAGACTAGAGAAATCTAACCCATTTGGTCAACCAAGCCTTGGTCAATAAACCATAGAATGATTGTATAGGAATAAAAGACTTAGATCCTTATAACTCTTAGACTATTCATATTGATTTTATTTATCTACCATCGTGCCTATATTTTTACTATCTAGACTAATGATGCTAATGTAGCCTAGTATTTGCAAGCTCAATTCTTTATCACGCTTGTTCATGACATATGTTATTGGAGGCCTCCACTAACAGATTGTCTAATCAGAACCAGTGCATAATGGTCTGATCAACCGAGTGCACTTTGGTTCGCTTTTATCTATTACTCTACGTGGATGGGAACATAATTAAACTTTGCCCTTACAATCCCATCCACGACTGCCTTGATAATTCTTTTGAAATTATTCAATCGTCTTTGAATCACGTATTCGTATTCGATAACGCCCCCTTCGAACTCTATATTGCTTTCGTCTTCATCTATTTTAGGAGGACGGAAGCGTTGTGCTAGAAATTCCTCTAGCTATCCTATCACCTAATGACCATTATCACTCGATGTTGTCATATCTTCGTCTTGAACTACTCGACCTTTCCCTCGACCCTAATCCTACCATTTTGATTTTCTAATCACTTGAATTTAAGAGTGATTACAATCGTCTCTTAATCGTATCCTTAACCTAGACCACGACCATATGAACTTCTTTAAACCCTCCTATCTACCGTTGTACCTTCTCACCCCCCTACTAATTCTTAATTTCGAGGACGAAATTTCTTTTAAGTTGGGTAGGATGTAAAACCCCTAAATTTCTACTATATTTTTATTATATCAATTTTGGTACTGATTTAAAATTTTTGTGCTGTATGTCACATAGTCGTATTGTACGTCGTATGCAAAATTTTCGTTTGCTCGACGAGTACGAATATGTGCGAGCGTACATATTTTATAAAAACATTTTCTTTTCTATTTTAATATACACTTTCAAAATTATATAATTATTATTCTTGCTATAAAAAGCCTTTTGTTTCTAAAAAGTTATTAATAATAAATAATATTTTGTATACTAGAAAAGTCTAATTATGTAAAGGATATTTGTTGCATACAAATATTTCGTAATTATTTATTGGTCTATTTTAAATAAAAGTATAATTTTTGAAATTTATTAATAGTAATATTTTAATGTTCAAAAAGATATTTAAAAATATTTATTATTTTCGAAATTATTATTATTGATATTTTGAAAAATATTTTTGAAAGTTATTGTGGCCATTTAAATCTTGATTTAATGTTTGGAATTATTTAAATAGATTAAACTAGTATCTATATTTGGAATTGGATTATTTGATTTGATTTTAAACTAAAGGGATTTAATTTAAATAGGATTTGTATTTGGATTTGGATTGATTTCATTGTTTTAAATTTAATAGATGATATATCTATTTGGGTTTTAAATATCCTAATTCCTATTTTAATGGGAATTCCCACATCCTATAAATAGGCAGGTACTCCTCCATTATTTCTCCACAAGCCAAATTTTCCACAAATTTCCACCGCAGTGTGCATCGTGTCCGTGTCACCTTCTCATCTACTAATATTTTCTTTTACATATACAAATACCCTCCTCTCCCGTCCGACAGTCCCGGACGTCCACCCATACCGTGTCGGACATACCCGATACGACCCAAATTCCTACCTAACCCTAAGGACCTAACCGTGCCCCGTGTCACCATCTCCACTGCTACTGACATCCCCGACCAACTCTGGTCGACACCACCACCGCTCAGCAGCTCCACAATTTGCCAACACCACCATCATCCCCGGAATTTGCCGTCACCACCAGACTTCCCAAAATTTACCTGGCCACTCCCGCCAACTCCCAACACACACAGCCACCTGGCCCCGTTCCACCCTCACCACACCACCTACACTGGCCCCATCGGTCGACGTCCATGGTCATCACCACCGTGACAACCAGACCCGAACCACCACGACCAAGGGAAACCATCACCACCGTCACAAAGGAAAAGATGAGGGAGAAACAAACCATACCTGACTCTGGCCGGACCGACGAGCGTCGCTCCTTCGAGCGCCGCCTCCACTAAACTCCGGCGCCGTACGCTCATCTCCGCCTCCGCGAGCATAGCGCTCCACCGCTCACCAATCTTCCCATTTTCGTCCTCTCGACCTCAGGCTCGCAGGCCACCTCCGCCGTACCTTTCCCTCGCCCAAACCCCCTCCGCTCGACCGCCTCTAATGACCCCTGCCGATCGAACTCCTCCGCCGGACCCCGATCTCTCCGCCTGGAAACCCTGACCGCCGCTGCCCTCGTAACCCTCCGCCGCGTGCGCCTAGCCGTGGCCACCCGCACGAGCCTCCCCTTCACCTGGAGCCGCCGACCCTTGCCGCCCGCCTCCGCCTCCACGCCGTCACCAGCGACGCCCCTGCGCCGCTCCTCCGTCTTCCTCTCCTCTTCCTCAGCCGTCCGCCTAGCCTCGATCGGCCGCCGCCTTCCGCTGGAGCCGGCGCAGCCCCCACGAACTGTCCCATGGTCGGACCGCGCGCGACCGCCTACCGATCTCTCCCGTCCGCTCTCTCTCCCGCCCGCTCTCTCTCCCCTCTGCATCTCTCTCGCTCCTCTCTCAAATTTTTTTTCTTTCCTCTCGTCTCCCCCCAATTGAAGGAGAACAGCAGCAGTGACTGCTGCGCCTTTTTTTTTCTCTTCTTCTTTCCTTATTATTATTTTTGTGGATTGTTTTGCTTTAGTAACTATTATTAATATCATTAGTATTAATGTAATTTTATTATAAGTATTAATGTATGAATGTAGTATATTTTATTAATTATTATTATTATTTATTATTATTATTATTATTATTATTATTATTATTATTATTATTATTATTATTATTATTACAATTATCATTATCATTATTAATATAAGTATCCTTATTATTATTATTATTATTATTATTATTATTATTATTATTATTATTATTATTATTATTATTATCATATTATTATTAATTGTTATTATTATCTTCTGATGACAGTATAGTAGTTGAGTGAATTAATTTCATATTTTATAATTGATATTATTATTACTATTATTATTATTATTTTTGTTTTTATTCTTATAATGCTAAGTTTTACGATTATTTTGGTTATTATTATTAATAAGTGGTTTTGGTATTTTTATCATGGTTATCAAATGTTTTTCAAAGTTATCTTGTAAAAATGTATAAATATTGTATTTAACTTAGTATAATTAAAATATCGTTTTTAAATTCGTAAACAAATTTCTAGATTATTGATATTTATCTAGAAATATTTTGTCGTATAAAAATATAGACTTCTACCTAAAATTGTATTTTGACAACTTAGAGTTTTTCTTCAAAAACGACTTCCGATTTTTTATTTAAAGCATATTTTGACTAATAATATTTCAAATACTATAAAGTATTTATAAAAACATAAATTGATTATTTATCAAATTTTTTCCTTATTCTTCCGTCCGTAACTCAACCCCACTCTCCTATTCAATCGCCAATTCAAGCCTACCTTATGTCCACCCTAACTAACTTGACCCTTCTGGACCCAATGGAATTGTCCGTGCCACCTTCAGAGGTCCCCTTGTATAGTTATTGCACCGAAGTCGCAGTTCATGCCATCTTGATCATCGCAGCACACCAGACGTCCTACCAGGCAAGACACCTTGCCATTCGCTTTTCAATTATTTTAGCTCATATTTCATGCATGTTCATTATTTTCTTTATGCAAAATAAACTGTGATACATGGCATAACTGTTGGAACTTACTGTTCATTTATTTTCCTGCTATGTATTATTTTTCTCACATTAAACCTAGATTTAAGGGACCACCATGTGTGTTGCATTCATTGGCATTGACACGTTATAACACGAAGTTGTGTGTCGCATGTAGAACACGGAAGTACGTGATTGGCTGGCCACCAGTACGTACAAGCCGTGCGATAGGAATAACTGCTAATAGAGATTGCATGCTAGTTTGACTTAGCGGTTATAGTGGTTTGTGTTGTGGATGCAACACAGTAGGCATTGGACGGGGAGGACAATTCCTTAGCGTATGGGCTTCGATGCACTTCTCTTATGACCCGAACTCTCCGCTGGAGATACGGGGTTGATGACCCATGATTACTGCTGGGGCCTCTGGTGCCCAAGGAGGACTATGCCGATCCTATTCAGCCAGGGCCCATGCGTAGGAAGGATTGTTCTTAACTACATTTCACTTAGAATGGTAGGCTACCTTATCCGTTAGGTACGAGTACTTTTGGTTTGGGTACTTGTATCTGACCGTGGCTTGGAACAATAACTTGTCGCGGATTAGTTTGTCACATCTTGTCCTTGTTTGGTTGTAGGTGTGACTTACTACTCCGATGAGAAGGTATTGAACCTTGTTGGGGTCCGGATACCATATTGGATTCATAGCATGGGAAGATACGTTACCATGAATTAGTTTACCATCTCTTGTCCTTGTTTGGTTGGGGGGATGGTACGCTCGTTCAGTAGGTGCGTATTGGACCATGCTATAAATTCGATTGACTTATTTATTGAGCAATATTTATTCAGTTTATATGGCATGCTATTATGTGTCTTGTTACGTCCCTCTGAGGACCTGGTTGTCTTGCCAGGGGTGTGCTATTGTCTTTCGCAGGTGTTCTAGCTCTAGCCGTGATCTTCGCTATTTCTTCGAGGATGATTGCATTTGGATCGTCTTCGCTTCGCTCACCAAACTTACTTCTTTCTCATGTATTTTCCTTATCTTGTTGGTAGTGGATTTGTCTCCGCCCAATATATTGTATCAAGACAATGTATTCTCATTATATGACATCTTCTATTCATTTATTTTGTGTGGATGAGATTAGTTATGGTTCTACTGCATTTTTACAGCTTATGTATTTATACGAGGCTTCCATATATTGGAGTATACTTCGTATGAATACAGCTGGCATGTCTACGTTCCTAGTCCTACGTATTTTGGGACTGGGGCGTTACAGACAGCCACCTCAGCTTTCGCTGCTGAGTCTGGGTAGGGCTCGGCAACGCTGCAGCCGACCTCCCCTCATCATGACAAGGAGGAGAATCAGCCCTATCCTCTGTTTTAATCATGTATGTTGCTCCCGTAACAGGCTCACTCATCTCTGGAGGAACGTCATCTGAAGACGACGAACTCCACTCCACTTCCTTATCTGGAATCCCCGTATCTGCTGGATCCTCAGTGCCAAAGGCCCCCACGGAGGCTTGCACCCTCCCGGGAACTACTTCATACTCAGCTTCCCTTCCAACATAATCTGGAGATACTAAAATCTCTGCAGGAACGACAACGTCCGGATTCTCCTCTACGGGAGACATCACAATCGGAGGAATGCGCTCTTCAGATGAGCTCGCCACCTCTTTTAGTCTGCTAGCACCCAATTTTGGATTTCGGGGCCTCCTTTTCAGCGGATCCTACAAAAAGAAAGCATATGTCACAAAATGGTAGAACTAACCAGACTATGTGGGATCCTTACCTCCACAGGAGCTGAGTCTGTTGACACTGTCGGTGACAATGCCTTCTTCTGTCTCTTTGGTGCAGAAGAGCCAACCTCTGTATCAGCACGACTCTTCGGCTGATCGGCCGGGGGCTCTTTCTGACCCCCCGTGGATACGACAAGGGTACCTCGATAACCCGCCTCTGGCGGGCAGTACGATCGAGCCTTCACCAACAGGTTCCCAGCCACCTCTAACTGAGTGCCGACAATGAAACTGGTCTCCTGATCATATTCAGGAGGCACGGTATTCATGACACAGTAAAATTTAGCGGCCGATAAAAGAATCGACGGTCGCGAATTCTGAACAGACAGCATAAAGCGAGTTCCGGTGCATCCGGTATTGTACTAATGCCAAGCTCGTGCACCGTCTAGCAAACTTCCAGTATACCCCAGGTTAATACTGGGGTTCTCCAACATCAACTGAGTATAGCCGAATTATCGTACAAAATGGCTCGGCAAATATGGCTCCAGGTAACACTGGTTTCTATTTCGATACACCAGATGGGACGGCCGGATGCTTTGTAACCAGCGAAATCCCCATGAAGGCAGAGTGGTAGCATCTTCACCCAAATCTGTTAAGTCTTCGTTGGCCTCAAAACCCAAAAAGACGGGGCCAACTTTGGTGATCTCCCACACTTGAAGGTGGGATAAAACTTTCCTGTAAACAGGAACACCAGTATGCAACCAGCTCCTCTAGTGGAAACGGCGGAGGAATGCGTCTCCGGCCCTGTGGTCTTCTTTCGAGCCCGGGCTCATCACGTTGGGATGGTGCAAAATTAACCACCCCATCAAATAATGAAACGGCAGTTCGGCACGGAAAAAGTTGTCATTCCTACCTCGCTCATGAACCACATTTACCGCAAATTCTCGTAAACATTGCAGCAGGTTACACACTATTGCGGGGAGTAGAGCCAGGCGACGGCCAAAAACCAACTTAACAGCTGGCAGGATTAGGTTCCGGGTCACCCTCTCCATAGAGCCTGACCCGTCTGAAAAGACATAATCCCGGAGCCAAATCATCATATACGCAGCCAACACTGCTTTGGACGACATCCGATGAGTAAGGTGCCAGAAACAGCTATAGGAGCGTTCGTCCGACTGCCAGTCCTCATTTTTTCGGGGACTCTTTTCACTTAGCCTGCTCATTTCAGAGAGCACCGTGGTACTGGAAAGCGCTGGCGGAGTTGTAAACCGACAGGGATTCTCCTTGTCTTGTTCAAAGACATAATCTTTCCAAGCAGTCATATGAGGCTGTAACCCGCCCTTATCCCTCTTCTGTATATAATAATGATGACTCGCCACTTCCTTGAAGATGGCCATCGTCTCCTCTGCTTTGTCCCCCAGGACTTGGAACTCCTCGTTGGTCGGGAAGTATTCCTCGTAAGGTTCTGATCCCCAAGGGAGCCTTGACACCTCGTATATTTCATGAAGTGCGAGTCCCAGCTCCCCTACCGGAGTGAAGAAAGTCCCGGTCTGGGTTTTAAACATCTCCAGGAGTGCGAAGAACATATGCCTATTGATGTCGACGCCTGCCTGGGTAGCACGGATTGCGACAGTCAGCCCAATCTCTCGGAGTTCGGTTCGAAACTACGTCAGAACCCAGAGTGTCAGCTTGTCCCACTTGGAAACATAGTGACACCAACCCTCTACCCGAAATTCACCTTTCGGGTATGACTGCTTCAACGACAGCATGCGATTTGCAAAAGTCGAAGCGCCAAAAGCAAATATGTTGGTAGGGATGTCACTGTAAATGCTCCCAGGATACAGAGTCCGCCAGGTGAAAGAAGGCCCAGCCCGCGCGATGGCTAAAGTATCTCTCTGATTGGAGGTAGCGTCGATCCTGATGGTGCCTGCCACCGCTCCCCCTGAGACGGGGTTAGCTTCCAAGACATCCTCCTCTTAGAAGCAAGGCGACAGAAAGCCGTCAAATGCCATTGACGCTCAAGTTGCTTAACAGTCATGTGCACCCCTCTTGCTGTAAAGAACCAATCTTCCTCGATCTTTAACACCTTTGCTTCAGTAGAAGTAAGGCGGTCCCCAAACAGGAACTCAGGCTTCAAGTAAGTCACATTATCAGAAATGGCAGATTTCAAAATGCCATGCTCCATCATCCGTTAGAGGAACCCATGCTGTTGTTCCCGGATTTGAGTCATTCTCTCGGGAGGCTGATCCAGCATAATGGCAGCTTGGACAGGCTTTATCACCTCCTCGTTATAATCTACTCCCATCTGACAGAGGACAGCGTCCAGAAGCACTTCATTCAAGAGCGGGACGGTCATCGACACTAGTGGTCAGCAAAAGAAGGCAAAGATTCAGATATGTTAGAAACAGCAAAAGAATCTGAGCTACGTTCTCATCAGAAGCGCATACCCCGAACCAAGGCTCAAACGCATATGAAAAGAAGCTTCGGCGCATCATCAGGGTCTAGACCCATGCGCGTCTGCAGTAAAGCTTCAGCACATCATCAGGGTCTAAACCCATACGAGTCAGCAGTAAAGCTTCGGCGCATCATCAGGGTCTAAACCCATGCGCGTCAGCAGTAAAGCTTCGGCGCATCATCAGGGTCTAAAGCCATGCACGTCAGCAGTGAAGCTACGGCGCATCATCAGGGTCTAAACCCATGTGCGTCAGCAAGGAAGCTTCGGCGCATCATCAGGGTTTAAAGCCATGCGCGTCAGCAGGAAAGCTTCGGCGCATCATCAGGGTTTAAACCCATGCGCTTCAGCAGGGAAGCTTCGGCGCATCATCAGGGTTTAAACCCATGTGCGTCAGCAGTAAAATCTCGGCGCATAATTAGGGCCTAACCCATGCGCGTCAGCAGAATAACCTCAGCGCGTCATCAGGATAGAAGTCCATGCGCGTCGGCAATAAAGAGTTAGGGCACATCAACATGATACAACTCATCCATGTGCTCCAGACTCGTCTAAAAGTTGGGAGATCACACCCACCCGTCACTACAGGCCGAACGTCGGCCGGAGTCACGATAGTGACAGGAGCGTCCTCCTCGACGAACTCTGCAGGCTTCTTCTCCTTGCCAGCACCACCGCGAGGAGTCTTGGGGGCCATCTCATGAAAGAAGAAGTTAGGGTTTTTCGAAAGAAGAACTCTAAAGAAGAAGAAAGCAAAGTGGAGAAGAACCCTCTCTCTCCATCAGATACTTATTTATAGGCTTGGTCGCCCGCGTGAACCGATGAAGGGTGACATCAGCCGCCGCCTCGGGTTCTGTGAAGTGATAACTGCAAATAATCTAAAAAGATCATCATTAATCTTTTTGGTTACTTCAAAGCGTTATCATTTGCATTAACAGAGGGAGCATGCGCCCTATCACTGATACGCGAAGTAATCATGTGCCCGAACAGTCATGCGCCCCGTTGAAGACACCACCATGCTTCTTATTCAAAGTATTCCAAAACTTGACAAAACGTTTTGAAAACTTTGAAGGGGGTCTTGTAGAAGCATAGAATTTCAGGACCAGAAATCCTATGCGCCTAACATTACATGTGCCAGAGAGCTCAGATGAAGTACTTGGCACAGCAAACAGCAAAAGCATAGATATTAAAAGAAGATTTTTTTATCATATAAAAGTCTATTACATGTCTAATATAAGGCTTTACAAAGAAGAATTTCTACAAAAAAGACCCTAAGTCTACAGTTAGGCGCAGCAACCGCTATGCGCTCTCAGCCAGGCGCATTCCTTCAGCGTCTCAGTCAGACGCATCCCTCAAGCAGCTCAGTTATGTGCATCTCTTCAGCAGCTCAGTTATGTGCATCCCTTCAGCGTCTCAGTCATGCGCATCATGAAGTCTCAGCATATGCGCTCCACTTCGACCCGATCGGGTGCTTCGACTAATAAAGCATTTATTGAGCAGAATAAGGGTGGGCGATCAACCCCACCCAAGCGGGAGAAAGAGCTCTCCAAAGAAAGTGGAGAGCAACACAAATCTGCGACAAAAGGAGGCTTCCAACACAACCAGAATGGGCAACACCCACTCTAACAGGAGGAGGAGCTCTTCCAAAGCCCAAGAAAGATGATCGGGGCACCACAATTTCGATCTGCGGCTCTTCCAGTATAACGGAGACGAGGCTCGAGCATCCCGATCTTCGGATGCAACAGGCACCTTCCGCCTGCCTCAGAAGCCTCGACTTTGACTTTCGGATGTAACAGTCACCTTCAAGTGTATGAACGAAGACAAGTCATCGCATCTTCACCCTCGGGAACGTCTCGTCAACAGAATGTGCCCGAGCAAACATGTTCATTTCGGAAGGACATGAGAGAACAAGAAGCAAACTCTCTCCTTGCCACTATTTATAGGCCGGGCAAATCAAATCCATGCGCCAAGTGACGGGCTCTCCGAATCCCATGCAATGAATTTGTATTTATGGTGATGAACCTGACGCTTCAAATTTGGCCAAATCAAAAATGGCTATTTAAAGCACTCGAAGAATGCAACAATCAGACCAATAAAGGCACGTCATACAAACAGATGCGCCGGCCAGACACCGCACATCGTACAGGCACGCCCGTTCCAAAGCGCCTCGTATGAATACGCCCAGCAAAGCACAGATCCATGCGTCCTAAATATGTATGAACCCATGTGCCTATTTCGGCTCATCATCCATCAAGCAATTAATGCTCAAGTAACATATTTGGCAGCACGTCCCCCGAGGACTGAACAGTTAGCAGCTTTTTCAGAAGACGAAGCGTCGCTAACGTCAGCATCATCATTACTTTTCTCCGGTGGTTACAAGCTACGTGGCCACCCAACCATTTTGCATGCGCCTCCGCAGTCATGCGCCCAAATCTATGCATGTGCCTCAAAAGCCATGCGTCTCAGACTTTTCTCTGATCCCTAAAGACAAAGGTCAAGTCACTACTGAAGCCCCGTATGCGCCTCAAAAGACATGCGCCCAGACTAGTTTGTGACTCCTAAAGGTTACAAGCCAAAGTCTACTCATGTGCCCAATCTTAGGCGCATCCTGTCAGATTACTCTCCACCAAATCCGAGATCTTTGAGCTACAGATACACGCCACGTGTCTTTTGACTCAGTTCAGCCGATGAAGGGGTGCTAATCACCCAAGATCTCAGCAACCAAAAGATCTTCTCCATTGCTACGTGTCAGCTCTGCCGCAGCACACAAATACAACTAGAAGAGTTCAACTTCTCAATCCGAGCACGCCGCCCATGCACCTCCATCAGCAATCACCACGTGGCATCCCCACAAACAGGCGCATCCTACATATACGTGTATGAGCAGCCAACCTGCTGCTTATAAATAGAAGGATCATTCCCTTTCATACACACAGAGATACACACAGTATGTCAAAGATCAAGACGCACAGTCAACCAAAGCATCAGAGTTTACTTCCAGAGATCGGAAGAGACACTCAACGTCTTCTTCCTCTCAGCAAACTCCAGCACCCAGAGCAACCCAGACCTTCAGAGAACCGAAAACCGTCGTCAGATCGTCAACGGAGTCAACGCATTACCACTCGCTCCATCGGTACAGGGACCCAGATAAACAAAAGTGTTCTCCTAGGACTAAATCTAAGTTCTACATTATAACACTGTTCCGTTTGTAATTAAAATTTGCAATCAAAAGATTTTAATTGCAAACACACGTGACCATAATACCCGTGCCCATTTTATAGCCTTGTCGGCCTCGGATCTGACCTCGGGTGTCCATCCTATTTTATTAGTTTTTCTTATACTATTACATTTACAAGACCACCCCGTATTCGATACGACACGGTACCCAAACCACAAATTCCACAAATGAACTAATTCTCGTGTCCCCGGGTCTGACCCTGAGGACACGTTACAATCTACCAAAAGCCTCTGTGTCCAGTCACCAACAGCCATCAGAGCTTCACACTCAACATCGACTTGACCCGCACGGTCATTTCCAACTAATTTTTGCCGACGAGGAGTCCAGATCCGCCGCCTTGTTAGGTGCCTCCTCCTCCGAGTCGCCTCTGGCAAGGTCGACCACTGACTAACGCCTCTACCTCGAGCCACTTCCTATCGGAACCCTAGCCAGCGATCCGCCGAATCTCACCGAGCTTGAGCCTCGTCGTGTCCAGCGAGTATATCTACGTTCAGCCCTTCCCGGTCGATGTTCTCACACCCTCTCCGCGACCGAACTACCAATGACCACATCTCTCGCCGAGTATCCCAGTCCCTATACTCCTACGATGCTCCTTATAGCCATCAAAACCTTCGGCCGACCAACTTCCTGAGTCACCGCATTCCACCGTGATGCCTCTACCTCGCCACAGCCAGACCTCATCCCTTGTCTAGTATCGAATTCTGTCTTGACGCTGACCTCCTCTTTGCGTCTTGCCACCACCCCGCTCCTTCGAGCGACTGGGCAGTGCCGCCCCCTGGCTGCTGTTTCCTTCTCGACCCGAGTGCATGTTATCACCAGGGCATAATTTTCGATGGAAAAACTGAGAAAATAAAAAAAATTATAAAAACAACATTTCAACGCAACACTTTAAAAAAGGTACACAACAGAGATCCTAGGAGGATTCTGGATTATGATAATCTAAAAGGATTTCATAATAGTAGGAAATAACAGTAGCACTTCTAAACAGAAGGTATGAATCGAAATGCTAACAGCAGTAGCGATAACAGGCGAAAGATGGAAGATAGCCTGCTGGGGTGAATGATCATCATTGCTCAAAACTTAATTCGCCCCACACGAACAGCTTCCAGGAACCAGCAAGTTCAACGGAGAACTTAGGAACACTCTGCTTTTTTGACTCCTCGAAAGGCGCACGGACTCCTGCACTAAGTGGTACTGATTCACTGTCACTACCACATTTCTAGTTTGAGGGAATTTTTGTCATTTTTGGGGTTATTTAAATTTATTAGAATTTATTTGAATTTATGGAAATTTTTAGGAATTATTTTGGAATTGTTTGAATGAAGGTTGACTAGGTTGACTTTGACTAGCTTTGACTTGGTAACCTAACCCTAGTTGAATTTGGACTTGGTTAGATTATGAGACCCTAGGTTAAGTTAAGTTAACCATACTCTAGTTATTAGAATCAATTAGGAATACAGAGATTAGAATAGAAAGCTTTTGGTCACAAGTTATGACTTGTGATTTTGAAACATGGATTAATGACTAAGCCCAACCCATTAGCCATGTGAACCTAACCTAGCCCTAATCCACATGTGGATGGCCACTTAACCTATTCCTAGGGATTTCCCCCTATAAATAGTCTCCTAGAATTTAGGGCTAACCTCCTTAGAATTTTACAAGTTTTGGAAAAAGGCGAGTTTCCATTTTTCACAAATCCATAGAAATTCCATTTTAGCTCCTTTTTCCCTCAAACAAATTGTGATAGGTTTTAAATTAAGTGTTCTTGTTGTTCTTATATGTTTTTCTCATATTCAAACCAATTTAGAGAAGTTTGCTAGCAAGAGGAACCCCCCACTTGAGGCTTTTCTTGCTTTTGGTCACCAATAGGTAAATCTATGTAAACTCCATTAATTTCTGGTTTTCTTTGCATGTAGACCTAGCCCTAAGTGTCCCCTAGCCATAGGAATTGATTTTGTGTCCTGGTGGACCCATTTCGTGTCTGTATCGGACAGGTATCCGACCTAGGTCTAAGTGTTTGACGAAATGCCCCAAAGGGCATTTCGGTTTAATTTCTAGAAAGTAAAAGAATAGGAAATTATATTTTGATGTTGCTTACGTATTTCTTTTGGATTGAGAGTGTTTTCGTGTCGTATCGTGTCGGGTTGGACACGTGCACACGAGGGTGCACGCGCGCGCGCAGGCAGTGCATTCCCCTGCTGCTCGTGGCCTCGTGCTCGATGCACAGGCCACGTGGCGAGTTAGGATTTGACGAGGGGGTGGGGGGCAGTGTCTGACACGAGGGCCCCCAAGATTCGAGTCGTCTCGTGTCGTGTCGGACATGTACGAGGCTCTGCATTGGTCTCGACTGACTGTACAGTCGGGTTTTATTGGACACTGATACGCTATTCATATTCATGCTGGACACGTCGTGGACACGCTTCGTGGACACTGACACACTCACCTAGTCCTAGCCTAGCACTAGACTCGAGCACATAGTCCCTCGTGTTGTGTTTTGAGTCCAATGTTCCAATGTGGCTCGACATGGCCACACGAGACTTGCCAACACAGTTTTCTGATACATACGTGTTTTCTGTGCTTGGACACTTCGTGTCCACTTTTGTGGACACGAACCACTCTCTCTGACACGTGTACACCATATATTTTAGTTACCAACCATTAGATTTGCATTTTAGTTTGATTTGATTTCTATTTTCCTATTTTACCATAAAACTGATACATGATTAATATTCTATTATTTTCCAGATTTAAAATAAGAATTTTGGCAGTCAAATTAACCTAGTTAAATGCTGTTAACTGGTGGTTTAAGCCCCTAATATGGTACTCCTAAATGTGATCCAACTATGTGTCGATTTTTTGGTTGAGTGGTGTCTATTTGATTTCGAAATGGGGTTGGGAAATGTTGGGACTGAAAACTGGGTTCAGTTTTCATTAAACTGATTTGAATGAATTAATTTCCTGTCCTTTTTCAGTCTAATTTCTGAATGTTATAATACATGAATTGATTTCCTTCTATTTTCCTGCACAGTCTAGTATGGACAGCCCTCATTCACTCTCTACACACATTGTTCTCTCTCTCTCACTCACAGTTCACCCCTCCACACACACACACATTTCTGATTTTTTTTATTTCCTGCACACACAGTTCACACACTTGTCTCTCATCCTCTCACACACTGTTCTCCTCACAGTTTACACACAGACACACACATGCTCTCTCTCTCTCTCTCTCTCTCTAAATCCATATGTGTGTATATATATTATATTGAATAGGCACATGTATGTATATTTTATATATTGAATATGTACATGTATGTATATAATATATGTATGTATATAGACTATGTGTAAACCTATTATGTATGTATATCATATATGTATGTAATGGATATTATATGTATATATCAATCAATGTAGTGTATCTATATATGGTTAATGTATATATAGTATTTTGAGCCTATATATATATATATATATATATATATATATATATATATATATATATATATATATATATATATAACCTATATGAATTGTATTATAACCTAATGAATTGTATTATAACCTATATGTAAAGTATCTAAATAAATAGGTATATTGATGAATAAGTTAGACTTGTTGAATGTATGCTAGTTTTATAGCATATAGCTATATTGTGATGATGTGATATAGCTAGTATAGGCTTGATAGGCTTGCATAGCCTTGTAATGGTATGTGTTAGCTAGTTTAGCCTTGTTTAGACTAGTATGGACTAGTTAGACCTAGAATGACTAGTTTGACCTAATTTAGACTTGTTTGACCTAGTTTGACCATAGTTGACTTAGGTTTGACTTCTTGGTTGACCAAGGTTGACCAAGAGTTGACTTTGGCCTAGATTGACCTAGATTCATCTAGAATGCATTGAATTGCACCTTGTTATCATTTTAGACTTGTTGTGACATGTGTTGTTCTGCTTAGGAGCCAGACACCTCTCCTCGGACAGTATAATTCATCCGGACACTCAGATACCAGGCGAGTAATTTCTCTGATCATTTTATATCCTGCTTAGAATTATTTTCCTGCTTTAAATTACTTTACTTGTTACTGTCACGTTGGTCACACGGATTGGTACTATATGGATCCCTTCTTGATATGTTATCCTCAGGGAGCATCGGGTACTTCATGTTCTGTGCGTTTCACTTATATGGCGTATCACTATGCTTCATTGGTTCATTGATCACTTGTGACATATACTCTTATGATCACAGAGTCTTCCTTGAATCCTTATCCCATTTATTGGGTTTCCTAGAATCCCATTTATGGGACATCCATGTATCACCCATCGGGGGCCTTTGCATGGAATCATAACATAACCTGGTTGGATCATTGTGTATTGATTGGGGGTACGGGAGAGTAGAAGTAGACATGTGAATAATACCCAAGTAGTATCTCATCAGAATCATTCCATAGTGTCTCATCAGGATCATCCTATGCCATTTATATGTCTATATTGTACTCTGACTCACTAGCCACTGTTAGTCTCTATTTATAGTAGAAATTTCTATTACGGCTCTCTCTCTCTGTTTACGTACTGCATTTCCTTCAGTACCTGTATCTTACTTTACTGCATGATTATATTTTCTAACCTGCTATGAACTGTTGAGATGTATTATGCTCGCTCCTGCCCTGACTGGACCTGTTAAAAATATTACAGAGGACGAGGAGGAGGCCTGTGTAGATACCTTCTACGGGGCAGCCCTAGACGACACTTGCGAGCTGGACTCTCAGGAGGACCCAGCTCTAGCTGAGGACATTACCCCCATTGCCTACACTAGCTTAGTTAGGCCTTATCTTACTTATGTTGTCTTGAGACTGTTTAGCTAGACTTTATTTCTGTTGGAGATTCTGAGTTGTATATATTCTTTCAAATCCAGTAGCTGAGACCATATATTTCTGGATATTACTGGGATGTTATCTTAGACTATTTTATCATCTGTATTTCCTTGAGTTCTATATCATATTGTGCTTCTTCTTCCTTAGTTGTGATTGAGTTTATTTCTATCATGTCACCCCCATTCGGGGAGTATAAACTGCTTAGTATATTATTGCTAGACGTTGTAACCTAGGACAGTGTTCTACCGTCGATACTGCGGCGTAGGCTGGACGTACCCACGTCTCGTGCCCTTACTCTAGGGTGCGGGTCGTGACACATTTTTATTAGTGGCCCATGCAGGTCTAGACTGAAAGTGTAGTGGTATTCGAACTAGAGTATCACTACAGCCTGCAATAGGATATAAGACATTAATTTTTAAGGTACTCAATCACATTAGGAAAAAATTCTTTTTATTGCTATCTAAATCCTTATTGTCAGCTGATCCTTTTGAATTTTAATTGTCCGCCTTTGTTATATCGCTTCTTTCTCAGAAATTGATACTCTTGTTTGTCTATCTTCAGGATGGTAGAGACTCGATCGCAGCGTACCATTCATGGGGATGCTATAGAGGAGACTGCTACCTCTCAGCCAGTACAGCAGGGCCAGGGGACTGCAGCTCCTGCCACCTCTGCTCGTATTGAGACTTCGGCAGCAGCAGCAGGGGGTATGCCTCCACCGGCTCGGAGGCAGGACCCAGTCATCGCAGAGATGCCCTTCCAGCAGCCGTCGCCTACAGGATACGTGGATGCGGCACAGATGTTCGTATATTTCCAGCAGTTCATGGACCGGCAGCAGGCTCGACGGGACAGGGGCATGGAGTTGGCCCTTATGACGGTTGTAGCTCAACCAGTGGTCCATCAGCCGAGGACACCGGGGATAGAGCAGTTCTAGAAAATGAGCCCCAGAGACTTCCTGGGGACAGAGGGGATTCTATATGCTGATAAGTGGATCGAGCATATAGAAGAGGTCTTCCGCCTGGCCCGGATACCAGCAGATCTCCAGATTGAGGTCGCAGCTAGCCGGATGCGAGATCTTGCTCGCACCTGGTATCAGTCAGACCCCAGGGTAGAGGTAGCTGGGCAAACTTGGAAGGAGTTCAAGGGCTTCTTCAAGAAGAAGTTCTTTTTAGATTCAGTGCTCATAGCCTTGGAGTCGCAGTTCGAGAGCCTAGTCCAAGGGAGCCTTTCAGTGGAGGAGTACGCTGGGGAGTTCGGCCGCCTCGACAGGTTCGTAGAGGGCTTGAGCGAGACGGAGAAGGCCCAGAGGTTCCGGAAGGGTCTGGTCAAGGAGGTCAAGTCCTTGACCAAGGGCAACAGGGATGCCACATTCGAGGAGATCTTGACGGGAGCCTTATTGGCTGAGGATGATCTTGAGCTTAGGCTCAGGAGGGGGTAAAACCCAGTTGGGGGCAGCAGCAGTGGAGACCAGGCCAAGAGGCCCCAATTTTAGCACCAACAGCTGAGGCAGTTCCAGCCGCAGTCGATCCAGCAGAGGCCATTTCACCAGCAGCAGCAGCTGAGACAGCACCAACAGGGTCAGAGACAGGGTATCATTTGTGCCTACTGTAAAAAGCCCTAGCATGTCACCAATGAGTGCCGGAAGAGGCTGGGCCAGTGCCTAGTGTGTGATTCAGCAGTCCACCAGATGAGGGAGTGCCGCATAGCACGAGCAGCCCAGGGAGGAGGAGCCAGGGCTCTAGCAGGCCAGCAGAGGGGACCAGCCCTGCCGACACAGCAGCAGAGGTTCGTCCAGCACCAGCAGCAGGCCAGGGGAGGCCAGCAGGGGCGAGGATTCGCCATGGCAGCAGAGGATGCGGAGGCCATCGGAGAGCTGATCGCATGTTCGATCCTTCTCGACTCCGGTCCAGCTTTTACATTATTCGATTCTGGTGCTTCGCATAGCTTCATATCAGTATCTTTTGCGATTAGAATGGTATCGTAGCTGAATCGTTGCCTAGGACTTACAAGATCACGATCGAGGGTGAAATTATCCTCGTGAGTGATGTTTGTAAGGGTCGAAGAGTAGTTTTGGGAGGCCGTGAGTTGGAGGTGAGCCTGCTCATAATGCCATTGCCGAACTACAATATAGTACTCGACATGTATTGGTTGAGCAGGCACCACGCCAGCATTAATTGCAGAGGGGGTAGAGTTATCTTCAGAGCATCGGGGGAGCCAGAGTTCGAGTACTCCAGACGCCAGGCAGAGCAGAGCAGTGGAGTCTTCTGTGGAGTCTCGGTTGAGGAGAAGGCGATTCCACACCCCTTGATAGCAGAGTATATGGATGTTTTCCCAGAGGAGTTGCCTGGATTGCCACCAGACAGACACATTAAGTTCTCGATAGACTTGGTTCCAGGAGCGGAACCCATCTCTCAGCATGTCTATCGGATAAACAATAGTGAGTAGGTGGAGCTGAAGAAGCAGGTAGATGAGCTGCAGGACAAGGGCTTCATCCGCTCAAGTTTGTCGCCATGGGGTGCACCAGTGTTATTTGTACCGAAGAAGGATGGGTCAGTACGGATGTGTATTGACTATAGGACACTCAGTAACCTCACGATCAAGAACAAATACCCACTGCCGCGGATCGACGATCTTTTTGACCAGTTGAGCGGAGTTCGAGTATTTTCCAAAATTGATCTGAGGTCGGGATATCACCAGGTGAAGGGGGAGGATATTCCCAAGACCACTTTCAGGACGCGGTATGGGCAGTTTGAGTTTTTGGTTATGCCGTTTGGGCTAACCAATGCACCAGCAGTGTTTATGAACCTTATAAATAAGGTGTTCCACCAGTGCCTGGATCAGTTTATGGTGGTGTTCATTGACGACATCTTGATATATTCCAAGACTGAGGAGGAGCACGGGGAGCATTTGAGGATAGTACTGGAGACTCTCAGGAAGGAGCAGCTTTACGGGAAGCTCTCCAAGTGTGAGTTCTTCTTGGACCGGGTGGACTTCTTGGGGCATGTGGTGACTGGAGATGATATCTCAGTTGACCCTAAGAAGATTGTAGCAGTTGAGGCATAGGCAGCGCCGACTTCAGTTGCAGAGATCAGGAGTTTCCTGGGGCTGGCAGGATATTATCGGAGATTTGTGCAGGATTTCTCCCGGGTGGCAGAGCCGTTGACTCGGTTGACCCGGAAGGATGCTGAGTATGTTTGGTCAGAGGAGTGTCAGGCAGCTTTTGATGAGTTGAAGAAGCGGCTTACGACAGCTCTGATTCTGACATTGCCTTCAGGATCAGGTGGATTCACTATTTATAGTGACGCTTCAGGGAAGGGGCTGGGTTGTGTCTTACAGCAGCATGGGAAGGTGATTGCCTATGCTTCTAGGCAGTTACGTCCCCATGAGAAGAACTACCCTACCCACGACCTGGAGCTGGCAGCGGTGATATTTGTTCTGAAGTTATGGAAGCATTATCTGTATGGGGAGCGGGTAGAGATTTTTACAGATCACAAGAGCTTAAAGTATGTGTTCACTCAGAAGGAGTTGAACATGAGGCAGCACAGATGGCTAGAGTTGATGAAGGACTTTGACATCCTACTTCAGTATCACCCAGGGAAGGCCAACGTGGTTGCCGATGCCTTGAGTAGGTATCCGACAGCCATGTGTTTGACCATGGATCAGCATTTGCTTGCAGACTTAGAGAGCCTTGGGATTGAGGTGATCGTGCCTGGAGTGCAGATGCAGATATGGGGCATGCAGATTCAGTCAGACTTGGTGGAGAGGATCAAGTCGGCACAGTTTGAGGACGTTGCTCTGTGGTGTCTCCGAGAGCAGGTTTGAGCAGGATTGCTGGATGGCGAGTTTTCTCTTATAGAGGATGGTGCCTTGAGGCACGATTCCAGGTTATGTGTGTCCAGCAGAGAGCTCAGGGAGCAGGTTTTGCAGGAGGCCCACAGATTTCAGTACTCTATACACCCTGGTGCCAACAAGATGTACCAAGATCTGAGGGAGCATGTTTGGTGGTCCAGGATGAAGCGGGAGGTGGCTCACTTCGTAGCTAGGTGCTTGGTCTGTCAGCAGGTCAAGGCAAAGAGGCAGAGGCCCAGTGGATTGTTGCAGCCGCTGCCCATTCCTGAGTGGAAATAGGAGCATATTACTATGGATTTTGTGTCTGGTTTGTCGCATACACCAGGAGGAAAAAAACGCAATTTGGGTCATCATTGACAGATTGACCAAATCAGCCCACTTCTTGCCATTCAAGGTGGGTACGTCTACAGAGAGGCTGGCGGAGATGTATCATGGGGTTTCGGTCAGTATCGTCTCAGATCAGGATAGTCGCTTTACTTCCCATTTTTGGAGGAGTCTGCAGACCAGCTTGGGCACTCAGCTCAAGTTTAGTACTGCATACCACCCCCAGACGGACGGACAGTCAGAGAGAACTATTCAGACACTTGAGGATATGCTACAAATGTGCATCCTGGACTTCGGAGGTTCCTGGGAGGATCATCTACATTTGGTGGAGTTTGCTTACAACAACAGTTTCCAGGCCAACATTGAGATGTCACCTTTCGAGGCTCTGTACGAGCGTAGGTGTCGTACACCCTTATCTTGGGATAATGTTGGTGAGCGAGCTTTACTGGGGCCAGATATGGTTGTTGACACAGCCGAGAAGGTGAAGCTCATCAGGGACAAACTTCGCGTGGCGCAGGACAGACATCGGCACTGGGCCGATAGCCACAGGAGGCCGTTGGAGTTTGAGGTATAGATTAGAGTAGGATTAGATTTAGGTTTGTTTGTTTGTGATTTTTGATCATGTTTGTTTATCATAATTAATTGAGACCTTGCTTATGATTAGGTCGGAGATCAGGTTTTCTTGAGGATATCTCTGACTCGTGGTACGATACATTTTGGTGGAGGTGGAAAGCTTAGCCCGCGCTTCATCGGCCCTTTCATTATCAGTGGGAGAGTCGGTGACGTGGCATACAGGCTAGACTTGCCACCTGCACTAGTGGGGGTCCACAACGTATTCCATGTATCACAGTTGAGATGGTACATGGCTGACCCTAGCCATGTGCTCGATCATTCAGAGATTGAGGTTGGGCATTCTCTCAGCTATCCAGAGCAGCCAGTGGAGATACTGGATCGACGGTAGAAGGTTCTGAGGAACCAGGTGATACCTTTGGTACGCGTCGCATGGAGGCATCATTCTCCAGGAGAGTCTACCTGGGAGCGGGAGGATGAGATGCGCGAGCGCTACCCATATCTTTTTGGACCGTGAGGTATACTTTCTATCCTTCTCATCAGTTGCATTTCGCCTTTCAATTTCGAGGACGAAATTCTTTAAGGAGGGTAGATTTATCACTACCACATTTCTAGTTTGAGGGTTTTTTTGTCATTTTTTGGGTTATTTAAATTTATTAGAATTTATTTGAATTTATGGGAATTTTTAGGAATTATTTTGGAATTGTTTGAATGAAGGTTGACTAGGTTGACTTTGACTAGCTTTGACTTGGTAACCTAACCCTAGTTGAGTTTGGACTTGGTTAGATTATGAGACCCTAGGTTAAGTTAAGTTAACCATACTCTATTTATTAGAATCAATTAGGAATACTGTAACGTCCCAGTCCCAAAATACGTAGGACTAGGTACATCGACATGCCAGCTGTATTCATACGAAGTACACTCCAATATATGGAACCCTCGTATGAATACATAAGCTGTAAAATGCAGTAGAACCACAACTAATCTCATCCACACAAATAAATGAATAAAAGATATCATATAATGATAATGAATTGTCTTGATATAATATGTTGGGCGGAGATAAATCCAATACCAACTATGAAAAGAAATACTAGATATACAAAAGAATAATTTTGGCTAGCGAAACGAAGACGATCCAAGTGCAATCAACCTCAAAGAAATAGAGATGGTCACAGCTAGAACTAGAGCACCTGCGAAAGACAAGAACACAAACCTGGAGAGATAACCAGGTCCTCAGAGGGACGTAACAAGTTACAGGAAGAACATGCCATATGAACTGAATATAAATGCACCATAAAATAAAGATAAAGTAAAAGTGTCCTAACCATAACACGGCTCAACATCCATCAACGAAACAGTAGGCTACCCTACAACCAAACAAGGATAAGAGGTAACTTACTATCCCGCGATGTGACATTTTTCTATGCCATGATTGGAACATGAAATTTGCTAAGGTCTCCTAACCTTTCTAGTAGGTAATTTAGAAGACATCTCGATGTATGGACAGGTGAAGGATGACTCCCCAGGACAACTCACAACACGTACACGTCACGTACCAATACTATCAGCCGGCATAACTCGAGGCTAGCGGCCCACGTGACCCATCAGTCCACATAGCTCGAGGCTAGTGACCCTCGCGACTCGACTACCGTAGTACGCAATTACTACAACTTTTGGATTTGGGATAGCCCATACATTTAATTGTCTTCTCCCTCCCAAGGACACTAGCAAAAGGTAGTTCGCTAAGACTAGGTCCATATACATACAAAAAAAGCAAGAAAGAAAAATAACTGAAAGCAAATAAAGTGAACTAAAAATAGCAAGTAATGGATCCAACTGAAAACAGATAATAAATATCCAGTAAATAAATAAATAAAGGTACATATAATGATAACAGTAAATAAGGCAAGGTATCTTGCCTGAGGTCCTTGCTGGTGAAACCGACAATCCCGTTGGGTACAGAATAGTCACAGGGCTACACAAGATGAACTCAAACGATGTGACAAACTTCTAAAATAAACCAAAAATAAAATATTCTGAAAAAAAATTTAGGAAAAATATATGATATGTATTTTTCTGTCAGTATTCTGAAACTTCAAACGGATCGTGATTCTGATTCCTGGTTCTCCCAGAATCTCAAAAACACTAAAACGTGTCAGATTTCGGACCACTGACACTCCACAAATTTTCCAGAAAATTAAGTTCCGAATTTATGAAAATAAAATTTACATTCAGAAGATATACCTCAATACGATTCCAACAAAAAAACTGGAGATCAAAAAGAGTCCGGAGTTGGGAGTTATGGTCATTCGAAGTTGTCAATACGATTCCAACAAAAACAACTGGAGATCAAAAGGAGTCCGGAGTTGGGAGTTATGGTCATTCGAAGTTGCTACAACCTTTGAAAATTGAGGCTGAATTTATGACGAAAAAAAGAGAGAAATTTTGACAAGGATGGTTTGAAAGATGATTTATGGTGAAAATAATATGGAGGAGTACCTGCCTATTTATAGGATGTGGGAATTCCCAATTAGATAAGAATTAGGATTCCTTTAAACACAATTTAGATATTTCCTAATTTAATTTAAAAGCAATCAAATCCAAATCCAAATCTAATTTAAATCAAATCAAATTCTCTTAGTTTAAAATCAAATCAATTAAATCCAATCTCAATTATAGATATTAATTTAATCTATTTAAATAAATCCAAAAATCAAATCAAGATTCAAATGTCCACAATAACTTCCAAATATATTTTTCAAAATACCAATAATAATAATTTCAAAAATAATAATTATTTTTAAATATCTTTTTGAATAATAAAATATTAATATTAATAAATCTCGAAAATTATATTTTTATTTAAAATTACGAAATATATGTATGCACAAATATTCTTTACATAATTATGCTTTTCCTAGTATACAATAAAATATTATTTATGATTAATAACTACTAAAAACAAAAAGGCTTTTTATAGTAAGAATAATAATTATATAATATTTTGAAAGTGTATAATAAAATAACAAAAATATTTTTCTAAAATATGTACGCTCGTACATATTCGCACTTGACGAGCAACTACGAAAAATAAAATTTTGTGCGCGACGTATAATACGACTATGCGACGTACAATACAAAATTTTAAATCAGTACCAAATTTAATAATAAAAAAAGTAGTAGAAAATTTAGGGGTTTTACATCCTACTCAACTTAAAAGAATTTTGTCCTCGAAATTAAGAATTAGGAGGGGGTGAGAAGGCACAACAGTAGATAGGAGGGTTCAAAGAAGTTTATATGGTCGTAGTCTAGGTTGAGGGTATGATTAAGAGATGATTGTAATCACTCTTAAATTCAAGTGATTAGAAAGTCAAGATTGTAAATTTAGTGTCGAGGGAAAGGTCGAGTAGTTCAAGACAAAGATATGGTTACATTGGGTGGTAATGGTCATGGTGATAGGACAGTTAGAGGAGTTTTAGTACGACGCTTTCGTCCTTCTAAAATAGGTGAAGGTGAACGCAATATAGAGTTCGAAGGAGGCGTTATCGAATACGAATACGTGGTTCAAAGGCGACCAAATAATTCAAAAGGAGTTGTCAAGGCAGTCGCGGATGGGACTCTAGAGGACAAGTTTAGCTATGTCCCCATCCACGTAGAACGATAGATAAAAGCGAACCAAAGTGCACTAGGTTGATCAGACCATCATGCACCGGTTCTGATTAGACCATATGTTAGTAGGTGCACCCAATAAAAATATGTCATGATCAAGCTTGATAACGAAATAAGCTTGCAAAACTGAAGCTACATTAGCAGCATGAGATAATCAAAATATGAGCAAGGGAGGTTCTGATGAAGGAATTTTAAATAGTCCAAGATCTTTTAAAAATCAAGGCTCGCCCGAAGTATGGGCCTATACAGTTGGCTTGGTTGACTAGTTAAGTTAGGATCCTCTGAAATTATAGTCTGAGCAAACTTATCAACATGGGTCACAAAGACAAAGGCCTTGTTGGGCCGTGAGGTATTCTACCCAACTTACAAAAGTTAAACTAGTAGTGTGATGGGACAATGGATCAAGCAAACAAGATAGAGCACAATTTTAAGCATTAAGGAATTTAAGTAGAACAAAATCACATATTGGGTCGAAAGAATTGAGTCGAGGTTGAATCCCTATTCGTGGTCGAAAAATATTGGTATCATGGTAAAGATTTTAGTTTGGCCATTTTGACCATAAGGTCATATCAAAAAATAGAGTACAAGGAGGTGGGTTTTGGTGGGACATGATATGTCTACAGGAAGGTAGGCTCGTCTAGGTCTTACATATGAAATTTGTTGGAAGGAAAAGTCTAGTGTTGTACTCCAAATATACAAGTCACGGTAGGGGACGCCAAAAGATCAAAAATAGAAAGTGGGAGTTCACGAGGTGATAATTAATGCACAAAATAAAGAAGATCAAGGTAAAGCATGAAATAAAGTTAAATAAAAAAATAATTTAGGAACACAATTCCGGAAGAAGATAGTCTCCTAGATGAATACAGTTAAGGAACCATTAAATCATTATGCAAATTGCAAGTGGGTTAGAAGGTCACAATTATAAGATCTAGAATTGAAGGAAGGTCGAGTAAGCCGAGGTGGAAATACAGTCACACAGCTGGGTAGATGACTAACCACACTTGTGTATATACTACTATCATGGTCATGGGTGACATGGCAATTAGTGTGGAATACTCAGTAGGGTTATCTTGGGGCCTACAATTAAAATTTAACTCAAGTTTCCTCCAAAAGTTTCAAAATTAAACTTTCAAAAATAACCCACCAAA
Source organism: Iris pallida (assembly GCA_029216955.1). Classification (NCBI taxonomy): domain Eukaryota; kingdom Viridiplantae; phylum Streptophyta; class Magnoliopsida; order Asparagales; family Iridaceae; genus Iris; species Iris pallida. The sequence goes on along the minus strand of JANAVB010012759.1, from coordinate 127,949 downwards.
ATTTGTATTCACTCCAAGCCGTTCAAATTCACCATAAAAATTTTAAATCACTCTCATAAATCTCAAAGCAAAATTTTATCATGTTACTACTAACCTTTTCTAAAATTAACGTTTAAATTCAACTATTTAACTCAAGAGTTCATAATTTACGAATCCATAAAAATTCCACAATCAATCAAAAATTTAACACTCTAAAATTTTCCAATAACTCATAATAAAACTCTTATCATATTAAAAGCAATCTCAAAAATTATGCTCAATGCTCTCATCAATTTTAACTTCTATTCATGCTAAGTTATTCCAACAAAATCACAACTTTTAAATGGTAACTTCCTTTAATCAATCAAAATAACTTTCCATCACATCCTTCGAGATTCTCCTAAAATTTTTAATATTAGCAATCCCACATTAAACTAAATTTTTAAATAATCTTATTAGTCAGAATCCTTTTTTTTACCAAAAATATAAATATAATTGTAAATCCTCAATCATAGGACACCATTTAAAATAAAATTTCTCAAAATCGTTTCTATAACTTTCAAATATTTTAAACCAAAATTTGCCATCAGTACTTCCACTTAAAATTCAAAATTTACTAAACACGAAAATCACAAGTTGTATAACTCAAATTTAAATAATTCCTACGACCATTTTTAAAAGCTAAGATTATTTTCAAACCAAATTTATAACCGTTCAAAGGTGTATAACCATACTCCAATAAATCATAAACATCAAAACTCGAAAATCAAATAAATTTTATATTTGTTCAAAGATGTATATCTATCACCCAAAAATTATAAATATCACAACTCGAAAAGCAAATAAATTTTATATTTGTTCAAAGATGTATAGCTATAACCCCATAATTCATAAATATCAAAACTCAAAAATCCAATCAATTTCTTAAATCAAGTATGAAATTCTATAAATCCTCTGGTGTTTACTATTTAGAAATCTCAAGATAAAAACCTTCCTTGGTAGTATCCTACTTTACAAATTACTAATCATTAATTCACACAAAAAGCCCCTTTTTAACTCAATTATTCTTGAATGTATTCCAATTGCCAATATAACCATTCTAGCCATGTGTTTGACCTATGAGCATATACTAGTGTAGTCATCTTCCTAGTTGATACTAAGCACGAAAATATGAATCGACGGTAGAAAGGAATCAAGCAAGATGCAGTTAAAAGGAGTCGAACGAGAGTTCGAAATTTAAAGCCAAGGGAAGAGGTCAAGCTGTATGGATGAGATTCCTAGATTCTAATCCTATGTTGCAGGCTCACATCGGTACAATTACGTAACCGAAATAACAAACTTGACCTGCATGGGCCACCACAAAAACATGTAACGTCCCAGTCCCAAAATACGTAGGACTAGGTACATCGACATGCCAGCTGTATTCATACGAAGTACACTCCAATATATGAAACCCTCGTATGAATACATAAGCTATAAAATGTAGTAGAACCACAACTAGTCTCATCCACACAAATAAATGAATAAAAGATATCATATAATGATAATGAATTGTCTTGATACAATATGTTGGGTGGAGACAAATCTACTACCAACTATGAAAAGAAATACTAGATATACAAAAGAATAATTTTGGCTAGCGAAGCGAAGATGATCCAAGTACAATCATCCTCGAAGAAATAAAGATGGTCACAGCTAGAACTAGAGCACCTGCAAAAGACAAGAACACAAACCTGGAGAGATAACCAGGTCCTCAGAGGGACGTAACAAGATACAGGAAGAACATGCCATATGAACTGAATATAAATGCACCATAAAATAAAGATAAAGTAAAAGTGTCCAAACCATAACACGGCTCAATATCCTATCATCGAAACAGTAGGCTACCCCTACAACCAAACAAGGACAAGGGGTAACTTACTATCCCACGATGTGACATTTTTCCATGCCATGATTGGAACATGAAATTTGCTAAGGTCTCCTAACCTTTCTAGTAGGTAATTTAGAAGACATCTCGATGTATGGGCAGGTGAAGGATGACTCCCCAGGACAACTCACAACACGTACACGTCACGTACCAATACTATCAGCCGGCATAACTCGAGGCTAGCGGCCCACGTGACCCATCAGTCCACATAGCTCGAGGCTAGTGACCCTCACGACTCGACTACCGTAGTACGCAGTTACTACCGCTTTTGGATTTGGGGTAGCCCATACATTTAATTGTCTTCTCCCTTACAAGGACACTAGCAAAAGGTAGTTCGCTAAGACTAGGTCCATATGCATACAAAAAAAGCAAGAAAGAAAAATAACTGAAAGCAAATAAAGTGAACTAAAAATAGCAAATAATGGATCCAACTGAAAACAGATAATAAATATCCAGTAAATAAATAAATAAAGGTGCATATAATGATAACAGTAAATAAGGCAAGGTATCTTGCCTGAGGTCCTTGCTTGTGAAACCGACAATCCCGTTGGGTACAGAATAGTCACAGGGCTACACAAGATGAACTCAAACGATGTGACAAACTTCTAAAATAAAAACCAAAAATAAAATATTCTGAAATTTTTTTTAGAAAAAATATATGATATGTATTTTTCTGTCAGTATTCCGAAACTTCAAACGGATCGTGATTCTGATTCCTGGTTCTCCCAGAATCTCAAAAACACTAAAACGTGTCAGATTTCGGACCACTGACACTCCGCAAATTTTCCAGAAAATTAAGTTCCGAATTTATGAAAATAAAATTTACATTCAAAAAATATACCTCAATACGATTCCAACAAAAAAACTGGAGATCAAAAGGAGTCCGGAGTTGGGAGTTATGGTCATTCGAAGTTGTCAATACGATTCCAACAAAAAAAACTGGAGATCAAAAGGAGTCCGGAGTTGGGAGTTATGGTCATTCGAAGTTGCTACAACCTTTGAAAATTGAGGCTGAATTTATGACGAAAAAAAGAGAGAAATTTTGACAAGGATGGTTTGAAAGATGATTTGTGGTAAAAATAATATGGAGGAGTACCTGCCTATTTATAGGATGTGGGAATTCCCAATTAGATAAGAATTAGGATTCCTTTAAACACAATTTAGATATTTCCTAATTTAATTTAAAAGCAATCAAATCCAAATCCAAATCCAAATCTAATTTAAATCAAATCAAATTCTCTTAGTTTAAAATCAAATCAATTAAATCCAATCTCAATTATAGATATTAATTTAATCTATTTAAATAAATCCAAAAATCAAATCAAGATTCAAATGTCCACAATAACTTCCAAATATATTTTTCAAAATACCAATAATAATAATTTTGAAAATAATAATTATTTTTAAATATCTTTTTGAATAATAAAATACTAATATTAATAAATCTCAAAAATTATATTTTTATTTAAAATAGACTAATAAATAATTACGAAATATATGTAGGCACAAATATTCTTTACATAATTATGATTTTCCTAGTATACAATAAAATATTATTTATGATTAATAACTGCTAAAAACAAAAAGGCTTTCTATAGTAAGAATAATAATTATATAATATTTTGAAAGTGTATAATAAAATAACAAAAATGTTTTTCTAAAATATGTACGCTCGCATATGTTCGCACTTGACGAGCAACTACGAAAATAAAATTTCGTGTGCGACGTATAATACGACTATGCGACGTACAATACAAAATTTTAAATCAGTACCAAATTTAATAATAAAGAAAGTAGTAGAAAATTTAGGGGTTTTACAAATACAGAGATTAGAATAGAAAGCTTTTGGTCACAAGTCATGACTTGTGATTTTGAAACATGGATTAATGACTAAGCCCAACCCATTAGCCATGTGAACCTAACCTAGCCCTAATCCACATGTGGTCGGCCACTTAACCTAGTCCTAGGGATTCCCTCCTATAAATAGTCTTCTAGAATTTAAGGCTAGCCTCCTTAGAATTTCACAAGTTTTAGAAAGAGATGAGTTTCCATCTTCACAAATCCATAGAAATTCCATTTTAGCTTCTTTTTCCCTCAAAAAAATTACAATAGGTTTTAAATTAAGTGTTATTGTTGTTGTTATATATTTTTCTCAGATTCAAACCAATTTGGAGAAGTTTGCTAGTAAGAGGAACCCCCCCCCCCCCCCCCACTTGAGGCTTTTCTTGCTTTTGGTCACCAATAGGTAAATCTATGTAAACTCCATTAATTTCTGGTTTTCTTTGCATGTAGACCTAGCCCTAAGTGTCCCCTAGCCATAGGAATTGATTTCGTGTCCTGGTGGACCCATTTCGTGTCTGTATCGGACAGGTATCCGACCTAGGTCTAAGTGTTTGACGAAATGCCCCAAAGGGCATTTAGGTTTAATTTCTAGAAAGTAAAAGAATAGGAAATTATATTTTGATGTTGCTTACGTATTTCTTTTGGACTGGGAGTATTTTTGTGTCGCATCGTGTCGGGTTGGACACGTGCACACGAGGGTGCACGTGCGCACGTGCAGGCAGTGCATTCCCCTGCCGCTCATGGCCTCGTGCTCGATGCACAGGCCACGTGGCGAGCTGGGATTTGATGAGTGGGTGGGGGCAGTGTCTGACATGAGGGCCCCAAAGCTTCGAGTCATCTCGTGTCGTGTCGGACACGCACGAGGCTCTGCATTGGTCTCGACTGACTGTACAGTCGGGTTTTATTGGACACTGATACGCTATTCGTATTCATGTTGGACACATCGTGGACACGCTTCGTGGACACTGACACACTCACCTAGTCCTAGCCTAGCACTAGACTCGAGCACATAGTCCCTCGTATTGTGTTTTGAGTCCAATGTGGCTCGATATGGCCACACGAGGCTTGCCAACACAGTTTTCTGATACATACGTGTTTTCTGTGCTTGGACACTTCGTGTCCACTTTTGTGGACACGAACCACTCTCTATGACACGTGTACACTATATATTTTAGTTACCAACCATTAGATTTGCATTTTAGTTTGATTTGATTTCCATTTTCCTATTTTACCATAAAACTCATACATGATTAATATTCTGTTATTTTCCAGATTTGAAATGTGAATTTTGGCAGTCAAATTAACCTAGTTAAATGCTGTTAACTAGTGGTTTAAGTCCCTAATATGGTACTACTATATGTGATCTAACTATGTGTCGATTTTTGGGTTGATTGGTGTCTATTTGATTTCGAAATGGGGTTGGGAAATGTTGGGACTGAAAACTGGGTTCAGTTTTCATTAAACTGATTTGAATGAATTAATTTTGTTTCTTTTTTCAGTCTAATTTCTGAATGTTATAATACATGAATTGATTTCCTTCTATTTTCTTGCACAGTCTAGTATGGACAGCCCTCATTCGCTCTCTACACACATTGCTCTCTCTCTCTCTCACTCACAGTTCACCCCTCCACACACACACACATTTCTGATTTTTCTATTTCCTGCACACATAGTTCACACAGTTGTCTCTCATCCTCTCACACACTGTTCTCCTTACAGTTTACACACAGACACACACATGCTCTCTCTCTCTCTCTAAATCCATATGTGTGTATATATATTATATTGAATAGGCACATGTATGTATATTTTATATATTGAATGTGTACATGTATGTATATCATATATGTATGTATATAGACTATGTGTAAACCTATTATGTATGTATATCATATATGTATGTAATGTATATATGTAATGGATATTATATGTATATATCAATCTATGTAGTGTATCTATATATGGTTAATGTATATATAGTATTTTGAGCCTATGTATATATATATATATATATATATATATATATATATATATATATATATATTTATATATATTGAAAAAAAAAAAATATATATATATATATATATTGATGAATAAGTTAGACTTGTTGAATGTATGCTAGTTTTATAGCATATAGCTATATTGTGATGATGTGATATAGCTAGTATAGGCTTGGTAGGCTTGCATAGCCTTGTAATGGTATGTGTTAGCTAGTTTAGCCTTGTTTAGACTAGTATGGGCTAGTTAGACCTAGAATGACTAGTTTGACCTAATTTAGACTTGTTTGACCTAGTTTGACCATAGTTGACTTAGGTTTGACTTTTTGGTTGACCAAGGTTGACCAAGAGTTGACTTTGGCCTAGATTGACCTAGATTCATCTAGAATGCATTGAATTGCACCTTGTTATCATTTTAGACTTGTTGTGACTTGTGTTGTTCTGATTAGGAGCCAGACACCTCTCCTCGGACAGTACATTTCATCCGGACACTCAGATACTAGGCGAGTACATTCTCTGATCATTTCATATCCTGCTTAGAATTATTTTCCTACTTTAAATTACTTTACTTGTTACTGTCACGTTGGTCACACGGATTGGTACTATATGGATCCCTTCTTGAGATGTTATCCTCAGGGAGCATCGGGTACTTCATGTTCTGTGCGTTTCACTTACATGGCGTATCACTATGCTTCATTGGTTCATTGATCACTTGTGACATATACTCTTATGATCACAGAGTCTTCCTTGAATCCTTATCCCATTTATTGGATTTCCTAGAATCCCCATTTATGGGACATCCATGTATCACCCTTCGGGGGCCTTTGCATGGAATCATAACATAACCTGGTTGGATCATTGTGTATTGATTGGGGGTATGGGGGAGTAGAAGTAGACATGTGAATAATACCCAAGTAGTATCTCATCAGAATCATTCCATAGTGTCTCATTAGAATCATCATATGCCATTTACATGTCTATATTATACTCTGACTCACTAGCCACTGTTAGTCTCTATTTATAGTAGATATTTCTATTACAGCTCTCTCTCTGTTTACATACTGTATTTCCTTCAGTACCTGTATCTTACTTTACTACATGATTATATTTTCTAACCTGCTATGAACTGTTGAGATGTATTGTGCTCGTTCCTGTCCTGACTGGACCTGTTGAAAATATTACAGAGGACGAGAAAGAGACCTGTGTGGATACCTTCGGGGCAGCCCTAGACGACACTTGCGAGCTGGACTCTCAGGAGGACCCAGCTCTAGCTGAGGACATTCCCCCATTGCCTAGACTAGCTTAGTTAGGCCTTATCTTACTTATGTTGTCTTGAGACTGTTTAGCTAGACTTTATTTCTGTCTGGAGATTCTGAGTTGTATATATTCTTTCATATTCAGTAGCTGAGACCATGTATTTCTGGATATTGCTGGGATGTTATCTTAGACTATTTTATCATATGTATTTCCTTGAGTTCTATATCATATCATGCTTCTTCTTCCTTAGTTGTGATTGAGTTTACTTCTATCATGTCATCCCCATTCGGGGAGTATAAACTGCTTAGTATATTATTGCTAGACGTTGTGACCTAGGACAGCGTTCTACCGCCGACACTGTGGCGTAGGCTGGACGTACCCACGTCTCGTGCCTTTACTCTAGGGTGCGGGTCGTGACATGCACTACTTCTCTTCACTCTCAATTTCTGTAGAAACACGTAAGGAATGGTGCTAAAAAACACTTCTACCTTATGTGAACCTGTACTTTGATAGAGAGAGTAGAGAAGCTTATATAGCCTCGCCCTGCAACTGCCCAATTAGCAACATGTTCGAGATGTGGGAAGAAACCGTCCCGAACATGCCGTAACTACTCAATCGTGCACAGACACGATCTGAGCCAAAGGATGCACAACGCACGCCACTTATGCAACGCGCGTAACTTGTGCAACGCGCGCAACTTGCGCCACTAGCGCACCCCGTACAATTGGGCGCACCTCTAGGCCGCACAACTGGACGCATAATTGGATGCGCAACTTGGTCGTGCAACTTGGTCGTACAACTGGGTACGCCACTTGGTCGCGCCAATTGGCAGCGCAAGTGGCTCGTGCAACAAGCGCAACTTAAGCGCACTATGTGCCTAGCGACGATGCTGACGTGCTAAGTGCAAAGTGCGCCAACAAAATGCCACATTACGCCTCATGAGCCCATGAGTCCGAGTCCATGTCCGAGTCCGAGTCCGAGTCGCTAAGCCCCTACTTGGCTTAGCTCCAATGAAAATAAATTTCCCAAGAGCAAAAAGCATGAATGCTTCAATTATTGATTTAGCCTTTTTTCTATTAGAAAAATAATCCCACATAGCACACCCATGTGCACCTCCATACCATAAGTGCATCTCTAAAAGCGCATAACTAATATATAGAGATATACCTCCTTTGGCCTAACCGATGTAGGACTAAAGTTCTAAAACAAAAAAAAATACCAAAACCCAACAATCCCCAACATATCTCTATATATGGGTATAAGTGTTCCCCACAGTAAATGTACATCATGCATTAGGAGAGATGTCGCTGACGACTTGAATATTCCCGCATGGGTCAAACAACAGACTATAATATAAGAATGGACTAAGCCTTTAATTTTACACCATAGCTGAAAATTTTCCCACTCACATAATGTAGTTATATGTGCTTCTGGCTATACATTAAAGGCCCTGTGCCAGTCTGGTTTCAGTGTATAATTTTGGGCGTCTACAAGTTTACCCTCAAGAGACGGCCTGATATCTTTTTGTCCATACACTATAGATGAGTTCTTTGTTAAAGAGACATGGCATGAAGCGCTTTGCACTTCCCTTGTGGTGCTACGCCGCTATGATATGGCCTAAAGCCGAGGCCTTACCCCGTATCGGGAACCTCATCGTAGTGTCATACTACTGTAGCATGAGGTCACCGCCTCTTTGTAGTGACATACTACCTAGCATGAAGCCTTAGGCTTCCTTGCAGTATTACGCCGCAACGACATGGCTTGCAAGACCGAGGCTTTACCCCTAACCGGGTACCTCATGTAGTATCGTGCCACTGTAACATGAGGAACCCCTCCTCTTTGTAGTGCTGACTATACCCTCTTTTATTTTAACATACAGCATTAGGCTACCTGCCGATTTGTGGTGCTACGCCGCTGTGACTTGGCTCATACAGCCGAGGTACTACCCCTTTCGGGAACCTCATGGTGGAGTCACCCCACAGTAGCATGAAGTTTTACTCCTTGTAGTGCTGTGCTACCGTACTTCCTGTAAAGCACACCAGGTATTCACTCTGCCTGAGAACTCATTAAGGCGTTTAAGCCAACCTTTCCACAGGATTCGTTTTTCGCAGAAAACAATAGTAGACAACAATGGTTGTAGGTCCGTAACCTCTCCATGCCCAATAGGACATGTACCCACCGTTCCTGATATTCTTCCGATTAATAGTCCTCTCTTGAACCAAAAGCTAGATGCCTAGTAGATTTCTCTTTGAACTAATAGCATAAAACTTTATGGTAGGATTGCAATAATATAATATCAGAATGCCTTCAAGCCCATTTTACAAGTTGTGTCTTCGACTAGCTGGCGCTTGAGGCCCTTGGTGAACGGATTCACTAGGTTCTTCTGACTCCGAACATCAATCACAACAATAACACCCCTCTAGATGAGATCGTGTACTGCCCTGTGCTTCAACCGCATAGTCCTCTTCTTCCCATTGAAGAAGTCATTTGATGCCACCGTCGCAGTCGTCTGGTTGTCGCAGTATATCGGTATCACCAGTATTTGTTCCCCAGCTACTGGAAGATCATACATGAGCTCCCGAAGCCATTCTGCTTCCTCCACTGAGGTATCAAGTGCAAAGAACTCAGATTCCATGGATGACCGCGAGAGCATAGTCTGCTTCTTCGATTTTCACGATATAGAAGCTCCACCCATTGTGAAAATGTATCCACCTGTGGACCTCTCGCTCTCCACTTATAAGCACAAGCTCGCATCACTGAAGCCTTCCACTACCGACGAATTTCTACTGTAGTGCAGTGCATATGTTTGGGTCTTCTGGAGATATCTCATAACCCGTTTCATAGCTTTCCAGTGCTCAATGCCTGGGTTGCTCGTGAAAGGACTCAGCATTCCTACGATATAATCTATGTCAGGCCTTGTGGCAGTAGTAGTATACATCAAACTTCTGATTACGCTTGCATACTCCAGCTGCCTGACGCTTTCCCCTGAATTAGGCTTCAGCTTCAGATCATACCTGTACGGCGTATCGATCTCTGGAAGATCCTGATACCCATAACGAGTGATCATCTTCTCAACATAATGAGGTTGTGACAGTGCTAGTCCAGTGTCTGTCCGGATGATCTTAATCCCTAAGATCACATCAGCTTCCCCCAAGTCCTTCATACTGAACTTGCTCGAGATGAACTTCTTTATCTCCGTAATACCATATTCGTACCTAAGATCAGCATGTCATCCACGTACAGACAAACGATCATACCTCTTCCATCAACAAACTTCATGTAAATACATTTGTCTGTCTCGCTGACCATGTAGCCGTTTGACCTTATAACCATGTCAAATTTCTTATGCCACATCTTGGAAGCCTGTTTAAGATCGTACAAACATTTTACCAACTTGCAGACTTTGTCTTCAAGACCCTTGACGATAAATCCCTCTAGTTGTTGCATGTAAATCTCTTCAATCAGTTCGCCATTAAGGAAAGTCGTTTTCACATCCATCTGATGTATCACCATCTTATGTATTACTGCGAGAGCAATCAACATTCTGATGGTGGTCATCCGGGCTACTGGAGCATACGTGTCAAAGTAGTCAATTCCCTGCTTCTGAGAAAATTCCTTGGCTACCAACCTAGCCTTGAACTTGTCAATAGTTCCGTCTTCTTTCTTCTTCTTCTTGAAGATCCATTTGCATCTGATGGTTTTTGCTCCTTCAGGAAGATCAACCAACACCCAAGTGCTATTTGAGGTGATGGAATCAATTTTATTATCAATTACCTCCTTCCAAAAAACTACGTCTCTGGTCTTCATCGCCTCATTATAGGTAAGCGAATCTGCTTCCACATGATAGGTGATAAAGTCACTTCTGAAGTCCTTCGGCCTCCTCACATGCTTTGCTGACGGCTCATCGAGTTCTGGTTCAACTATTGTTTCAACAACATCTTCTTGGACTACTTTTTCATTGAAAACTTCAGTTTCTTGTGCACCCTCATTGTTCTCTAGTATATCCGCAAGAACAATATTCTTGTGCCTTGCAAATTTGTCTTTAAAATATTCTGCGTCGCAAGATTCAATGATATAATTTGACTCAATATCAAGAAATTTTCGAGCATCACTCTTCTCGGCATACCCCAAGAAGATCGTCTTTGTAGTCTTTGTCCCAAGCTTCTGAATCTTCAGATCTAGAAGCTTGACATATGCTAGACACCTCCACACTCGAATGACATTCAAGTTAGGTCTGACCTTGAACCAGAGTTCATAAGAAGTAATGTCTGAAGTTGCATGAGACACTCTATTAAGAATAAAAGTGGCTGTCAATACAGCTTCTCCCCAGTAGCACTTTGGAAGACCCGCAGTCAATAGCATTAAGTTAATTATTTCTGTTAACGTTCTGTTCTTCCTCTTTGCTACTCCGTTTGATTGAGGGGAGTACGAAGCCCTAGTCTCATTGACAATTCTATGTTCTTTGCAGGACGATGCGAATTCATGAGACCTGTTGTCACGACCCGCTCCCGAATAACCGGATACGAGTCAGACACACCCAGCCTTTGTTGTTAGACACAACAAAGTAAGCTGTACCAATCTAGGGAAACTAACTAGATAAATATGAAATGAAATCACAGCATCTATATAAATGTGTCCCAACCAGAGTAAAGTACAATATTTGAATTATTATATTCCAACTAATAAAAGAGTCTGCTAGTCTCAATACATGGAAAGATAATAGGAAAATACTAAAGAAGCACTAGGCTTCTGCAGCCTCTAGGTCACAAGCAGCTCCAGCTGGCTCAGTAGGGAAAGCAATATCCTGTCCATATTAGGTGTCACACAAAGCCTCCATCTCACCTGTAACATATCCTATTCATGAGCAGAGCAAGTACAATTCTAGGTAATGAACAAGACAGCATGATATGAAAGTACAAGGGAACATGGAAAGTACAGGAAGAACAGGTGAATAAGTACATGAAGAACAGTGTAAAGTACATGAAAGAACATGAATATAAGAACATGAAAGAACATGATATGTAAGCACCTGAAAGAACATGATATCATGGAATCACAGGAAATAAGTACAAGGTAATCTCCTGAACATGTGTGTACTACATTTGAAATATAACTAAATATGTGACCGGCTAAGGTAAGCACATGAAAGCACATGAATGGGCGGCTTAGGACCCGCGTGCACGATGCGGGGTCTAAGCTAAACACACCTGAGTTGTTTCTTGGGATTGGTCACATAGATAGCATATTTCCCCACCCCAGATACAAGTAAGAACAAGAGAACATGAGCACCAGAAAGTACATGACGTGTTGCAATTGTGTCACTCAAGGAAGCACAGGATATATAATGAAAAGTACAAAACCATAGAGTGTACTTGCCTGGCTCCAGGAAAGTACAAGTAGACAAAAGAGCTAGATATCCTCCTGTATAAAATAATGATGTGTACAGTTGGTTAATAAGCAGCTAATTCTAAATTGGTTTATCAAAGATTCTATAAACCTTAATTTCTATGGTTTCCTATAGAGTATCAATATTACTCCCCATCCTATACTAGTAAGAACTTTAAATAAACTAAACACATGATTATAAGGAATTTACAAAGCTTAGTAGTGAGACTAATACATTAGTTAGGAGTTGATTCCATTAGTACGATGGTTCCCATATATCAGGACTTGCATTCAGGGTATTAAGAGGACTGGACAAGGTTTGGTACACCATCAATCTTAAGGTTATACTCAGGTTACAATTTTAGTCAGTCCACTATTGGTACAGATCATTTCAAAACAATCTTCAATATCAACTAACAGTTCTAATTTACCAAACTAAGCTAAATATACTGGTTAAACTATTTAGCCAATTTAACATTGTACATTCAGTCCAATTCCGGGTCCTAAACTGGTATGTCTCTAAAGTCATCCAGATTTCCTTGTTTCCAGAATTCTGGGAAAACTCTCCTGATGATGCAAAACTCGAGTTTAACCCATTCAGTCCCTAACAGTATTGCTAACAGTGGCAGGTAAGGTTTCAGGATAAGGAACACTCAGATATCAATTCCTCAAAATCAGTTTATCAACACCAACTATGCCTAACAGTCCTACACATTTCCTATGGCAATTCATATCCTAGAATATGATACTACAATATGAGAACTGACAGGAAATGGTTCAGTCTAAGATATGTTAATTTACTCCACATTCTAACATACTTGGACTGAGAAGCCAAATCCTTGGTTTGACTGAAGTGGGGTTACAAATCTCTCCCCCTTGAAAAAATTTTGCCCTCGAAATTGGAATGTAGACACAGATGATCAAGAATAGTGAATCTAATGAGTTGTTTATTGAATTCAAAATATATGAAAAACAAAGCACTCAAGTGAATAAACTAGGATATCGCTCACGCATCTCGTCCTCACGCTCCCATGTGGACTCTCCCGGAGAGTGGTGTCTCCACATGACGCGGACAAGAGGAATGGTCTGGTTCCGCAGTCGCTTCTTCCTCCGGTCCAGGATCTCTACTGGCTGCTCCTCATAGGTCAAACTCGGGCCCACCTCCAGCTCAGAATAGTCCACCACATGGCTCGGGTCTGGAATATAACATCGAAGCTGAGATACGTGGAAGATGCTGTGTACTCCCTCTAAGCTAGCTGGAAGCGCTAGTCGATACGCCACCTCGCCAATCCGTGCTGTTACCTCGAAAGGCCTGATGTACCTCGGACTGAGCTTTCCGCCTCTGTCGAACCGAATGACGCCTCTGGTCGGTGAGATCTTCAGGAACACCCTATCACCAGCTGCGAACTCCAATGGCCGTCTGCTACTGTCCGCCCAGTGCTTCTGCCGATCCTGCGCAACTCTGAGACGATCCCTGATCAGTCTGATCTTCTCAGCTGAATCTACCACCATCTCTGGCCCAAGCAAATCTCTCTCGCCAACGTCGTCCCAAGATAGCGACGTGCGACACCTCCGTCCATACAATACCTCGAACGGGGTCATCTCGATGTTAGCCTGATAACTGTTGTTATAGGCAAACTCTACAAGGTGTAAATGGTCCTCCCACGAACCACCGAAGTCGAGTGCGCACACCCGCAACATGTCCTCCAGGGTCTGAATGGTCCTCTCGGACTGCCCGTCCGTCTGTGGATGATAGGTTGTGCTGAACTTCAACTGTGATCCCAAGCTCTGCTGTAGACTCCTCCAAAAGTGTGATATGAAGCGGCTGTCTCGATATGAAACGATGCTAACCGGCACTCCGTGAATCCTTACGATCTGACGTATGTAGAGGTCTGCAAGCTTCTCGGTCGACAGCCCAACCTTGAACGGAATGAAATGAGCGGACTTTGTCAATCTGTCCACGATCACCCAAATAGCGTCCTTGCCACTGGGAGTACGCGGCAATCCAGAGACGAAGTCCATGGTAATGTGCTCCTACTTCCATTCCGGAATAGGTAAAGGCTGGAGTAGTCCTGCTGGTCTCTGGCGCTCCGCCTTGACTTGCTGGCACACAAGGCATCTGGAAACAAATCTGGCAACCTCTCTCTTCATACCATACCACCAAACATACTCCTGCAAGTCTTTGTACATCTTGGTAGATCCAGGATGTATAGAATACTGCGACTGGTGGGCCTCCTACATCACTTCCTCCCGTAAGTCCTTGGGCACACACAGCTGGCTCCCGTGCCTCAAGGATCCGTCCTCCGCAATAGTGAAGTCGTCGAGCAGACCTAACTCTGCCTGAGCTCTAAGACATTGAATTTCCTCATTAAGCAGTTGGGCCTCCTTGATCTTCTCTAGCAACCCCGACTGTATCTGTATATGCATCATCTGACCTCCATATCCTGGAAGAACAATCTCAATCCCAAGGCTCTCTAGATCCTCCAAGAGATGCCGGTCCATGGTGAGATACATAGCAATAGGATATCGACTGAGAGCATCTGCAACCACATTCGCCTTTCCAGGGTGGTACAGCAGACTGATATCAAAGTCCTTCATGAGTTCCAGCCATCTGCGCTGCCTCATATTCAGCTCCTTCTGAGTAAAGACATACTTCAGGCTTTTGTGGTCCGTGAAGATGTCCACTCGCTCTCCATACAGGTAGTGCTTCCACAGTTTCAAGGAAAATATGACTGCTGCAAGCTCCAAGTCATGTGTGGGATAGTTTTTTTCATGGGGCCTCAACTGTCTAGAAGCATAAGCTATAACCTTCTTGTTCTGCTCCAGCACACATCCCAAGCCTTTTCCTGAAGCATCACTGTAGATGACGAATCCTCCTGATCCCTATGGCAAAGCTAGATCTGGGGCCGCCGTGAGTCTTCTCTTTAATTCTTCAAATGCTGACTGGCAGGTGTCGCTCCAGATGAACTCCTCGTCCTTCCGAGTAAGCTTCGCCATAGGTTCTGCTATCCTGGCGAAGTCCTTCACAAACTTCCTGTAGTACCCTGTTAGACCCAGGAAACTACGAATCTCTGCTACTGACTTGGGAGGTGCCCAGGCTTCTACTGTCTCAATCTTCTTGGGGTCTACAGAAATCCCCTCTCCAGTCACCACATGCCCTAGAAACTCCACCCGGTCCAAGAAAAACTCACATTTCGAGAGTTTTTCGTACAGTTTCTCCTTCCGCAGAATCTCCAAAATAATTCGCAGGTGCTCTACATGCTCCTCCTCCGTCTTTGAATAGATCAGAATGTCATCAATAAAGACTACGACAAACTTATCTAAATACTTGTGGAAGACCTTATTCATCAGGTTCATGAACACAGCTGGGGCATTGGTGAGTCCGAACGGCATCACCAGGAACTCATACTAGCCGTATCGAGTGTTGAAGGCTGTCTTCGAAATATCATGCTCCCAAACCTTCATCTGGTGATACCCCGACCGAAGGTCAATCTTAGAAAAGACCTTCGCTCCACTAAGCTGGTCAAACAGCTCATCAATCCGCGGCAAAGGGTATCTATTCTTGATGGTGATGTTGTTGAGTGCATGGTAGTCAATGCACATCCTCACCGTCCCATCCTTCTTGGGCACAAAAAGTACCGGTGCTCTCCAGGGTGAAGCACTGGACCGAATAAATCCTTTGCCCTCAAGCTCATCAATCTGCGCCTTCAACTCTGCAGCTTCCTTCGGGTTGATCTTGTAACAATACTGGGACTTCGGCGCTGATCCGGGTAATAGGTCGATGCTGAACTCCACATCTCGATCTAGCGGCAATCCTATCAACTCCTCGGGGAAGACGTCGAAATACTCGCAATCAGCGGATGCGGCAACTCCTGGTCTTCTGCAATAGGTCCGAAGTAGACTCCTTCTAGCCTCTCTGCAACTCGTCTGCTGATCTCGAACGGTAGAACTCCTGGCGGGCTGAAGATCACCTTCCCTTCATGGCAGTCTATTACGGCAAACTGCTCGCTCATCCAGTCGATGTCGAGGACTACGTCGAATCCGGGAAGCGGCATCACTAGAAGTCGAGCCCGAATCTCTCTCCCAGCAATAGTGATAGGGCATTCCACCATCTCACTTACTGGCACTGACCCTCCTCCTGTCATGATCTGACAGTTCCTCCTAGTGGGCTTGGGTGTGAAGCCGTGTCTATGCAGAAACTCATATGATACAAAGTTATGTGTGGCTCCAGAATCAAACAATGCAATGGCAGGGAAAGAATGTAGAAGTATAGAACCTGTGATCACATCTGGTACTGCCTCGTCCTCCTCAACTGCAGCCATGACGTAAGCACGTCCCTGTTGTGCTCCTCCTCTTTGCTGCTGCTGGTGCTGTGCAAACCTCTGCTGCTGGGGTGGTAGAGCTCCTCCTCTCTGTGGTGCAGCAGGCAATGCTCTGGATGGTGCAGCCGGTGGTCCTCCAGCTCCTCGTCCTCCAGCTAATCTAGCTGTAGCCTGAGCGCAGTCCCTCATCTGATGTGCATCGGATCCGCAGAAGAGGCAAAGTCCCAACCTCTTGCGGCACTCGTCGATGTGGTGTCCAGGGCGATGACAAAAAGCACAACTGATCGCCAGATGCTGTCTCTGATGCTGATGTACTGGAGCTCTGGTCTGACGGTGATGCTGCTGCTGTGGCCTCGTCTGGGTCTGAGTCTGAACCCTCTTTGCTGGTGCCTGGAAACTGCTGCTACCCACGTCCCGGTTCCTCTTCAACCTTGGGTCTGCCTCCTTTTCCACAGCCTGAGCAATCTTCAGAATGCTCGCATACGTCGTCGCCTGACTGATCGCCACCGCATGTCACAGCTCTCTGGTGAGACCCTTCTTGAATCTCCATGCTCTGTCCTCTGGCTCTCTAATCAGGTTCTCAGCAAACCTGCTGAGTCTGGTAAACTCCGAAGTGTACTGTGTGACCGTCATCGTCCCCTGCTGCAGCGCCTCGAACTGCATCCTCAACTCATCATGCTCCACCTCTGGAAAGAATTTCTCCTTGAACAGTGTTTTGAAAACTGTCCAAGACACCCGGGGCTCCGCCAACTGGGGATCCTCTCTATACCAAGCTCTGGCCAAGTCGAAGAGTCGCATGCTAGCCACTGACACCTTCTGGTCCTCTGGAATGTTTGCCATGGTCAAGGTCCTCTCTGCATTCTCCAGCCATTCATCTGCATAGATGATCCCCTCGTCGCCCCAGAAGTCCATCGGGCAAATGTTCTGGTACTCCTTGGCTGTCTCCGGTCTCGGTCCTCGCGGTGCTGGAGGTGCGACTGGTGCTGGTGCTGGTGGCTCCCTGGTCCTCAGTGTGTCGACGACAGTCGCTCTGAACTACGCTGCCTGATGGTTCTGGGCCTCCAGAAAGTGCTGAAACATCGCCATCACCTGGTTGCCGTCAAGCATCATCGTCGACGGCAGTGATGGAAAGATAGGAGGCGCTGGTGGAAGTGGATCTGCCTGAACGTCTGGTGCGGCCTGCTCCGAACCGCCTGCAACTCCAGAACTGCCTGCAACTCCAGGCTGATCTGCGGTCTTCCTCGTGGCTACCATCCTGCATAAAAAGAAAACTTGTTGAATGACAAACCCTAAAACCTAACAAACAATGTTTTTATAATAATAAAGCACCTGATAATCCTGATGATACCTGATATACCCTTATTTTCCGGTTTTCCTATGCTGTGATCAAGTTTCCCTAGTGTAAATCAAGTCCCCCAATAGTACGCTAAGTCCTAGGTACCATTAGGATAGACCTGTATGGGCCACCACTAAAAACATGTCACGACCCGCTCCCGAATAACCGGATACGAGTCAGACATGCCCAGCCTTTGTTGTTAGACACAACAAAGTAAGCTGTACCAATCTAGGGAAACTAACTAGATAAATATGAAATAAAATCACAGCATCTATATAAATGTGTCCCAACCAGAGTAAAGTACAATATCTGAATTATTACATTCCAACTAATAAAAGAGTCTGCTAGTCTCAATACATGGAAAGATAATAGGAAAATACTAAAGAAGCACTAGGCTTCTGCAGCCTCTAGGTCACAAGAAGCTCCAGCTGGCTCAGTAGGGAAAGCAATATCCTATCCATAGTAGGTGTCACACAAAGCCTCCATCTCACCTGCAACATATCCTATTCAGGAGCGGAGCAAGTATAATTCTAGGTAATGAACAAGACATCATGATATAAAAGTACAAGGGAACATGGAAAGTACAGGAAGAACAGGTGAATAAGTACATGAAGAACAGTGTAAAGTACATGAAAGAACATGAATATAAGAACATGAAAGACATGATATGTAAGCACCTGAAAGAACATGATATCATGGAATCACAGGAAATAAGCACAAGGTAATCTCCTGAATATGTGTGTACTACATTTGAAATATAACTAAATATGTGACCGGCTAGGGTAAGCACATGAAAGCACATGAATGGGCGGCTTAGGACCCGCATGCACGATGCGGGGTCTAAGCTAAACACACCTGAGTTGTTTCTTGGGATTGGTCACATAGATAGTATATTTTCCTACCCCAGATACAAGTAAGAACAAGAGAACATGAGCACCAGAAAGTACATGACGTATTGCAATTGTGTCACTCAAGAAAGCACAGGATATATAATGAAAAGTACAAAACCGTAGAGTGTACTTGCCTGGCTCCAGGAAAGTACAAGTAGGCAAAAGAGCTAGATATCCTCCTGTATAAAATAATGATGTGTACAGTTGGTTAATAAGCAGCTAATTCTAAATTGGTTTATCAAAGATTCTATAAACCTTAATTTCTATGGTTTCCTATAGAGTATCAATATTACTCCCCATCCTATACTAGTAAGAACTTTAAATAAACTAAACACATGATGATAAGGTATTTACAAAGCTTAGTAGTGAGACTAATACATTAGTTAGGAGTTGATTCCATTAGTACGATGGTTCCCATATATCAGGACTTGCATTCAGGGTATTAAGAGGACTGGACAAGGTTTGGTACACCATCAATCTTAAGGTTATACTCAGGTTACAATTTTAGTCAGTCCACTATTGGTACAGATCATTTCAAAACAATCTTCAATATCAACTAACAGTTCTAATTTATCAAACTAAGCTAAATATACTGGTTAAACTATTTAGCCAATTTAACATTGTACATTCAGTCCAATTCCTGGTCCTAAACTGGTATGTCTCTAAAGTCATCCAGATTTCCTTGTTTCCAGAATTCTGGGAAAACTCTCCTGATGATGCATCGAGTTTAACCGATTCAGTCCCTAACAGTATTGCTAACAGTGGCATGTAAGGTTTCAGGATAAGGAACCCTTATATATCAATTCCTCTAAATCAGTTTATCAACACCAACTATGCCTAACAGTCCTACACATTTCCTATTGCAATTCATATCCTAAAATATGATACTACAATATGAGAACTGACAGGAAATGGTTCAGTCCAAGATATGTTAATTTACTCCACATTCTAACATACTTGGACTGAGAAGCCAAATCCTTGGTTTGACTGCCCCAACCATCCTATCCATTCCTAGACTTGATGTAGATTCAAACTCAAAATTCAGGATACATTAAGACACCAAACATAGACATATAAACTCAGTCTGAACTTCTTCTGATGTATCCATCAGGAATTAATCAATCAAGGAATAGGAAGACTGATTAATTGCTACTCGAATGAGATTGGTTACTAAAATGCAACAAAACAAGAAGGTTTAAACTTCTCTTAAATGAGTTGAACCTTAACTATCCCTGTTCAACCATTTAGTAATATAACTTAACAGGGAACAAGGATAACATAGGACCCATAAATTAGGATCAGTCCTGATATCTGACATTGAGGCTATTAACCTACAACCTGTACAATCCTGACCTATACTTCAAATAGCTCATGTCAGCTCCTCAAGCCAATGCATTTAATATCCCACTCTCAGATTATAGCAGATACAAGCTCGAAATTATGAGAGTTTCACCCTAGCCTACACACATAGGTCATGAGGACCACTCCATATTAAGGAGAAATATGAACTAACTTCAATAGAGTTGTTCATGGGACAGGACATTATAGGAATTAATGTCCATTCAACAGCACAACATCAATGTGATATAAGCAGCACTGTATAAATCAGTCCCCTCATATCAGCTATTAGTCTTAGTGAAAACCAGTCTTCACACAAATCTAATGCAACAATATAAATCCAATGCCAGTCTTAGATGATTTATAAAGTCAGTTCTATCCAAGTCCAGTACTCCACCTCATCTCCAGTCCTGAGATTCTCTAATTAATATACTTCCATTCGAAGTGTCAATCACATGGAAGCAAGGGCAATATCCTTACAGGAACAGGGCATTTATAGGGCTAGTTGTTCAATCCAAACCATAGGATATTCAAACACAGGGATCCCTCTATTGAAATCTCCAAGTCACAAGAATGCAATCACTTGGACATTTAAACACAGGAAACACAGTCCATATACCATATGCAATTTAGATTAGCTACTCCTCTACTGATTCGAACATGGTACTGAAAATCCCAAGTTTGCTCATTCAAAGTTAACACCAAATGAAAGTCTAGAGAGCAGTGTAATTTCAGTTGGACCCCTTCACAGGGTGTTAATACTAGACATAATTACAGCCTTCCCATAGTTTATTAACAGTTTTCAAATTAAAACAACGATAGAGTTTACCTGGCTAAATTCGATTCCTCAGTGAATCAATCCCCTAGTTCAAGACTGGAGTAGGTTATACCTACAGATGAATTTAATAATTCGACTTGGTTAGAACAAGACCCAGGAAATCAATCAAACAGTTGAAGGGTTGAACATTCAACCTTGATTCGAAATCAACACTTAGATTTGACAGCAATGGAGTTCAAGAACAAGGATCGATCACCAATTAACAGTCGATCTACGATCAAGGAAACCATTGAAATTTATCAATAAATCATCCTTCTAATTATAGGCTCACTTCTTCGATTCGAGTGGATCACCAAACTCAACAAATTCGAAGAAGAAGATGACCCTATATTCTCAGATCTGATCGAACAACAGAGTTTCTAAATCAAAATAGAGGTTAGAGATATACCTATGGATCAACGGGCAGTTCAACATTGCCATTTGATTGTGGATTCAACAGGGACTAATTTGAGTATGAAAGAGATCTGGAATGAAAATAGATCGACCAACATTAGTACAGCTATGTGGCTTGAATCAAAGAAAACAATGAAGGTTTGATTACCAATTTGAAGGTTGCAGTGGTTCCCTCCACGCCATTGCCATTCTTCGATCTGGATTTGCAAAGGAAGGAGGAGGAAGGATTGAAGAATTTCTGCAATTTGTTGAGATTGAAGAAATGAGATCTGATCCTATAAATAGCCAGTGGCTGGTGGCGTGGGGATCAAGCTCAATTTGAGCGAGAATTTCCATCCTCCCTAGCAGAGATGGTTAGAGACATGGCCCTGCCATGGCCGTTAGAAGGAATTAGTTTGAAAAATTAAATACCAACAGTTTTAGAAGAGATGGAGAGTTGATCCTCTCTTCAGGATTAATATCACTGTGGGTTAAAACACTGGTTGGGTTTAATGGTTGCTAAATGGGCTGGCAATGATGGCCCAAACCAAATTGGGTTTTAATAGGATAAGCCCGAAAGAAATAATGAGATGTTAATTAAAATTGAATAAGGCTGAGAATGAATTGGGCTGAGCTGAAAAAGCCCATACCTAAAAATAGAATTATTCATTTTGGTTTAGGAATCCTATAGATTAATTAGCAAAACATTTAATAGAAATAAAAAAAAATATACACCATAAAATGGGAAGTGGGGTTACACCTGTACTCCCTACCTCGATCACTTCTTATTCTTTTGAGTTGTTGTCCAGTCTGCTGCTCAGCTTCGGCTCTGAACTCCTTGAACTTCTCGAATGCTTCATCTTTAGCCTTCAGCAAGTAGACGAACGCATACTTTGAGAAGTCATCGATGAAGGTTATAAAATACTTCATCCCGACCTTTGTAGAGAATTGTTTGAAGTCACAAATATCGGAGTGTACCAACTCCAGAAGATCTGTACTTCGATAAACCCGAGGAAAGGGTTTCCATGTGATCTTCGTTTGAGCACAAACTTCACATTTCTCTACCTTACCCTCACACTTGGAGATAAATCCTAGACTAGACATTTTGTTTATTCATTTACAATGAACATGTCCTAGCCTATTATGCCACAACTCAAGAGTATAAGCAGAAGGAGTGATTGCATTAATTATATTGGACTGATTTACAAGCTAAATTTTGAACATTCCTTTGGTATAAAAAGCTTTCCTAAAATATGCTCCCTTAATAGACATCACCATCTGGCCAACATTGATGTCCATCCTGAGGCCTGTATTGCAGAGTAGGCCTCCGGAGATCAGGTTCTTGGCAATAACAGGTACATGCTTCACACCTTGAAGCATCAGAGTCTTGCCAGAAGTTAGCTTCAACACCACCGCCCCGACCCTGAGAACTTCAGCTTGTGCCTGGTTCACCACAACAACCACTTCAGAAGTAGATGTGTAGGTGGTGAACCACTCACTACAAGAAAATTTGCTTATAGTTACGACGAAGATCAGTCACTAATATATATTAATAGTGACTGAATTTCGTCAGAAATGATATTAGTGACGTACTAAACACATGAGTAACGGAATTAGTGTCAGTCATTACTACGAGCGACACTAATGCTACTAGTGACGGATGAATTCCTAAATCCGTCACTATAATTGAACATGCCACGTAGATAAGTATTTATATTTCAATATAAAAAAGTATTTAATATTTATTACTAACTAATTAGTCAGTCACTATTGTTGGGTCATTAATAATTATTACTAACTAATAAGTCAGTCACTATTGTTTGGTCATTAATAAAATTATTACTAACTAATATGTCAGTCACTAATGTTTAGTCATTAATAATTATTTCTAATAATAAATCAGTCATTATTGTTTGGTTATTAATAAAATTATCACTAATTAATAGGTTAGTCACTAACATTGGATCATTAATAAAATTATAAATTTTTGAACTACATTCCTAATTGTTTGATATGTCATTAATAATATAGTAAATCAGTCATTACTACTTGATCCATAAGTAGAAGCTAATTTCTTTCCACCACATTCTGCTAAAATCACAATTTCTTCATCCAAGATAGTATAAGTGGACTCTTACTAAAAAAATTTGAAGCAAAAAATAATATATTCATCAGATTAGACAAACAACTCAAAAAATAAAATATACTCCAAAACAAAGTTAAGTCTGCTATTAACAAAAAAAAATACATTGTACATCAACACAAATTGATGTTCTAAATTTTAATGATGAAACATGATAAAGCACTCGATTTCGCGTCACACCAAATCCCTGACCACGTGCTCGATTTTGCGTCTCCGGTCCCAGTGCTTGGACATATGCTCATTGTCGCAATTCCAACGTCTCATGTCACTAAAAAGATATAGTCACATTCCTACGCAAATAAAATTAAAAAATTATAGAAACAAACAATTAAAGAATATAAAAATAGCGTAAATTGGGAAAGAAAATTATGGTTAGGGTTTAAAAATTTACTTGAGTCGGTAGAATTTCTCCATGGAGCCGATGGGACTTCCTTTCTGGACGAAAGCGGTGGAAAATGGTTGAACTTCACTGACCTAGAGTGGTCGAAGAGAATTGAACTTCGCTGACCTCTCTAGATGAGCACCTTTAAAATAAAACAAAAAATTATTAGAGAAGGAGGAAATGAATAAATAACGGAAGAGATGAGAGAATTACAAGGAGAAGAAAATCCTCACGACCTAAAGAAGGATGAGAGGAGGAGGAGAGGAAGTGAAAATTTTAGAGGAGTAAATATTTAGAGGAGGAGAGAATCATAAACCATTTATGACCAAATATTCTGTAAAGGAAAAAATGATGGCACAGGTGAGAAAAAAGTGGCGTCCAATTTTTCAATCCCGCTAACTCGGTCCCATAAATATTTAAAACAATTAGATTATTTTTTCTTATTAAATTATTATTTAATATTAAACTATTTTTTATTAGTGACTGATTTAAAAGTCCCTAATATTTTTCATGAAACATATTTAAAATTTTCACGTCTATCTTCTCATTTAATAATTAAATAAAGTTTAGTGACTGCATAGTCCGTCACCATTAAATATTTATTCCGTCAGAAATAGTATTACTAACGTTTTCCTTAATCCGACACAATTAATCTTTTACTAGTGACTGAATATTCATTCCGTCACTGACTTTCATCACTATAAGCAAAAAATTTTGTAGTGACTCCTTGTTGGAACAGACATGGCAAGTGGCGCCAGTGTCTACCCACCAGTCAGAATCAACCCCAACCGCAGTGACCTGCGCAATCATAGCAACAACATTAGTGATCATTGAGATATTACTAGGCTCACCTTGCTCTGATTGCTTGGCTTTGGATTTACATTCACTTTTGAAGTGGCTCTTCTTGCCATACTTGAAGCAGGCCAAATGGGACTTTAGCTTCTTTTGCTTGAAGGAAGTCCCCTTGACTTTCAGATTGTCAGGATCCTTCTTCTTGCTGTGGGAAGCCGCCTGCTTTCCCCTTGGTTCCCTAGTATGAACCATAATTGCATTAGCCAATTGCTTGGACAGTACGTCCACTTTCAGTTGAGCCCATATCTGGTCCTCAACATACACTTCCTGTAGGAGATCTTCGAGAGAAATCTCCAACTTCTTCCTATGCATGTTTGCATAGAACTTGCTCCATCCAGCAGGGAGCTTAGAGACGATCCGACCAACCACAAACTTGTCGATAAGGGACATCGCCTCATCCTCCAACTTATGTCACAGCTTCAGGAACTCCTTCACCTGCGGTAGCATTGGCTTTTCGTCTTCAAAGAACCACTTGTAATATTTCTCAACAAGAAATATCTTGCTCCGGTTCTTATCTTCGTCATAAAGTTTCTCCAGAGACTCCCAAATCTCTCTGGCAACAGTCTTCTTTGAATAAGATTCGACAAGGAAATCTTTCATAGCATTTAGGATTATAAGCCTGCAAATGCTATTGTCCCTCCTCTACTTGTTCTAGTTCTTAGAAGCCGTAGCGATTGCGGCTGCAGATCCAGTTTATGGAATAGTAGGTTCCTCCTCAATCAGCACATGATCAACATCAGAGAATTAAAGATTGAGGAAAACCTTTCTTTTCCAGATTTGATAGTTCTCACCATCAAATTGTTCTAACTTAGAGAAGTTAGGATTGATTAGCGAAGCACGAAAGTTTTCCATCGTAGCAATTAAGCTTTGAGATTGTTATCGCCGGGGCACAATTTTCGATAGAAAAACTGAGAAAGTGAAACAATTGTAAAAACAACATTTCAACGTAACACTTCAAAGAAGGTACACAACAGAGATCCTAAGAGGATTCTGGATTACATAATCTAAAAAGATTTCGTAATAGTAGCAAATGACAGTAGCACTTCTAAATAGAAGGTATGAATCGAAATGCTAACAGCAGCAACGATGACAAGCGAAAGATGGAAGATGGCCTGCTGGGGTGAATGATCACCGTTGCTTAAAGCTTAATTCGCCCCACACGAACAGCTTCCAGGAACCAGCAAGTTCGACGGAGAACTTAGGAACACTCTGATGCACTGCTTCTCTTCACTCTCAAACTCTGTGGAAATACATAAGGAATGGTACTAAAAAATACTTCTACCTTATGTGAATTCTGAACCTGTACTTTGAGAGAGAGAGAGCAGAGAAGCTTATATATCCTCGCTCTGTAACCGCCCAGTTAGCAACATGTTCGGGATGTGGAAAGAAACTGTCCCGAACATGCTGTAACTGCTCAATCGTGCACAGACATGATCTGAGCCAAAGGGCGCACAGCGTACGCCAACTGCGCCACTTGCACAACGTGTGCAACTAGCGCACCCTGCGTAACCTATGCCAACTACGCGCCAATAGGCAGCGCCCACTGGCGCGCCACTGGGCCACGTAACTGGGCGCGCTTCTGGGCCGTACAACTTGGCCGTGCAACTGGGCGCGCCACTTGGTCGCACAAGTGGCTCACATAATGAGCGCAACTTAAGAGCACTATGTGCCTAGCGATGATGCTGACGTGCTAGGTGCAAAGTGTGCCATAAAATGCCATATGAGCCCATGAGTCCGTGTCCGAGTCCGAGGCCGAGTCGGTAAGCC
Source organism: Iris pallida (assembly GCA_029216955.1). Taxonomy (NCBI): domain Eukaryota; kingdom Viridiplantae; phylum Streptophyta; class Magnoliopsida; order Asparagales; family Iridaceae; genus Iris; species Iris pallida. Next base: position 101,322 of record JANAVB010012759.1, on the reverse strand, counting down.
CCTACGGGATTTAGCTCCAATGGAAATAAATTTCCCAAGAGCAAAAAGCATGATTGCTTTCAATTATTGATTTAGCCTTTTTTCCATTAGAAAAATAACCCCACATGGCACACCCATGTGCACCTCCACACCACAAGTGCATCTCTAAAAGAGCATAGCTAATATATAAAGATACAACTCCTTTGGCCTAGCCGATGTGGAACTAAAGTTACAAAACAAAAAAGGCCAAAAACCAACATGTCAAGCGTCGTGCTTCTTCCGGCCGATGCTCATCCTCAAGATCCGGACCGCCTCTGGTTTCTAAACAGCCCGGTAGCCGTCACTCTGCTCCGTCACGATGACCGCCTGACTGGAGTCTCTGGTGAGTCTTCTTGGACTCTTCTTCTTCTTCTTCTCAGCTCTTTCTCTCTCTCTCTCCTCTCTCTATCTGCTCTTTCCCCTCCTACTCGCTTTTTTTTAATCTCTCTCTATTTTATTTAACATCAATAGTAGGTTTCTAGTGGGCAGGGTGAGGGATGAGTTAATTGGGCTTTGAGGATTTTTGGGTTAGGGAAAACAGGCCAGGTGTGTGCATGTGTTTAATAAATTCTTTTAAACTGATTATGGTCTTGGGCTAGGACCAATATTGGGTAGTCTTAACTAGCTGTTAGAGATTTACTAGTAAGTTAGTTAAAGATTGTTAGCCAAGAAGTTGAGGTTAGTCAAGCTTTTAGTTAGTTTGAAATCAAGAATTTATTAGGATTGGTTTTTAACCAAGAAGTAGTTAGAGGAAGAAACGAGTTAGAGATTAAGGAATTCTAGCAATTCTAAAGTCTAGAAATGAATTAAGATTTAGTCTTAAATCCTAAAATTATCTAGTTGGGACTAGAATATAATATTTTAATATTATTTTATAGGTAAACTAGTGCAACTCTCACTATTAGATTAAGGCAAGTACATTTCTTACATTATGTTTCTGAATACATTATAAATGCTTAGAGATTAAGGAATTCTAGCAATTCTAGAGTTTAGAAATGAATTAAGATTTAGTCTTAAATCCTAAAATTATCTAGTTGGGACTAGAATCTAATATTTTAATATTATTTTATAGGTAGACTAGTGCAACTCTCACCCTTGGATTAAAGAAAGTACATTTCTTACATTATGTTTATCAATACATTATAAATGCTTGTATTTTATTGTTTGACTAGTCATGTCCTATATTGTGACATGATTCTGACATGACGTGATTATTCATTATTATTATTATTGTTCATGTACTTTATTTATCATATCTGACTATTGAATGATTTTGCATCAAATGACATAAAGTTCCGAATCTTACTTGAAATTGATTTTTGAATCTTGGAAAAATGAGAAATACCAAGTAGATATGTGGTCAACCCATTATAGTCCAAATAATAGCTTGACATGCACTGCATGTATGCTCAAGCTTGACCAGTCCGAATCTAAACCTTAGCCGGCGACATATCGAAACATTATTTTAAAACACGTAGATTGCTAGTCATGTATTCTCGTCTATTGCATGTTCTAGAGATTAATCGTGTTTATCATTGTTCAATGTTGTTCTCATAGTTTCTTGTGTTACAGGTTTCATGGTCATGACAACATTCAGTGTTGCATTGTCTGGTTTTATTTTTTGCATTTATTTTACTGCTTTATTTTATATCATACGATATTTTGTTTGGATGTATTTTGCTCCCTTCCTGACAAGACAGTTGACATATTAGGTCATGGAGATAGCATGTGGATCAGAAGATTACATTTGGACGACTTAGAATATTAGAATAGGGTTTGATGTATTAAATAATGTAGTAGATGGTTATTGAGATGATAGTACCGAATTTGTCTTCGGAGATTGGTCATGTATTATGTACTTAAGATGTTAGTGGACTGTGTATCGCACGTGTGTATGTGCTGGTTTGCTTTCCATTTTATTAGTTTCTGTGATTGAGCAAAAGATTGATAATTTTGATCATTTGACGACTATTGAGGTCTAGACAGCTCACTACCGCCGATTATGCAACGTAGGCTGGACGTGCCCATATATTCGTACCCAATCATGTGGACGGGGTCGTAACATATGGTCCAATCTTGTATTTCCCCGAGGAAAGTATCATGTATATGATGGATTCCCGGATGCCCACGATGGGGGTTCTAATAAAAATGCTTAAAAATTAATGACTAGACTAATCACACAGATTCATGGGGAGGGAAAGTCTCCAGGTTGCATGCAATCCCGTTATCATGGCCACACCTAAGAATTTGTAGTTCTCCGTCGTGAGGGACACACTTCCAGCACACCGTTGAGTATTACCATACCTGATCATAGATTTACCAATTCGCCTGGATAGTTTGGACAGACTACAACGTATGTTACTGTTGGAACCTCTATTACATGTGCTAGTAATTATGATTGTGATAACCCTAGTTAGTTAATGTTTTTTAGCCGTACTTCATGTTTGGCCGTGATAGATGGATTGTTTGCATTACTGGTCATGTTTTTGTACTTATTCATGTACCTGTATACTACTTATTATCCTGTTCCTGTACATCTACCATGCTCATGTTATTGAACATGTACTCCCATGTTGTTCATGTTTACTGATTCTTCTTATGTATATGTTTATATATTCCTGTTTACTTATTGTCACACTGCTTACTTATCTGCTGTCTATTCATATATATATATATTGTTTTTTCTACTTGTCTTTTATTTGCTTTCGTGCTAGTTTTCGTTCACCTTGTGGTACTTATTATTTTGGGTTGACCCACTGGTTTTGTATGGACAAAAGAGGATCTTTCGTACCTCTCGTTTGATGGTGACTACCAGGAGGACCATCAATCGAGCGCGTGAGTGAGTTTTCATTCTCTTTACCTACTGATCATATGTATATTCTTTTGCGGAGTTAACCACCGAGCATGTGTTTAGCTCATGTTTTAGGCCTTTGATTTTTTGCTCGAGGGCACCATGATATATATATATATATATATATATATATATATATATATATATATATATATATATATATATATATATATATATATATAGAGAGAGAGAGAGAGAGAGAGAGAGATGCATGCGGCCCAAGTGGTCAGGAGTTCGAGCCTCAGTGGAGGCGAGTTCGCCACAAGTACCCATTGCTTCAATATATATATATATATATGGGTACTTGTGGCGTGTATATATATATATATATATATATATATATATATATATATATATATATATATATATATATAGAGAGAGAGAGAGAGAGAGAGAGAGACTACAGCTATAGATGATCATGTATTATGTATACTCTTGTTAGTTTTCCATTTTTTATTACTAGCTTCATGATCATCTATATACTTATAGTTTGAGATGCTTTACTTTATGTCTGATGATCATACATCTTGTATCTTGTCAATTGCTTGTCATTGAGACACATAAGATTGCTTGACCTAGTATTAATTGTTGGATTGTAGGATAACTCCCATGTCTTTCAAAACCATGACCATATCTTGGGGTACCAGAGGACTCTGATATACGTAGGTGACTTTGTACCATCCATGCTCTCCAATATTCTGGTTCTGGGCGTGATATTTACTTACATATAGGGCTCGTTTGGTTTGAAAGGCTGGACAACGTAATCTATGACATTACATTATAAATCTAATTTGGGTGTTTGCTTGGAACAAGAAAAAGATTTAAATATAACCTAATTGCCATTACAAGCTTGAATATATTATATCACTTTCTTTTAAAACCAATTACGACATACAACTCATGTAATCGTAAATACATTACAACTTACAAAATTACTTTCTTAAAAAAGTTCTTCTTAAATTTTTTTTTTTAACTTTTAAATACAATTTTCTATCTTTTTAAATTTTTTGAAAAAATATTTTTTTTGGCTAATTAGCATTTAGACCCTGATTTTATATCAGCTTAGAGTTTAAGTCCTTACATGTCCAATTAAAAAGTTTGGACCCTAAATTTTTTACTTTTGCTTGTTTTTTCCCATTATACTCTCAACATTAGTACAAGGGCAACAAACAACACATGTTGGAAATGAGGGTATAATGGGTAAATAAAAAAATAAAAATTCATGGTCCAAACTTTTCAATTGGGAATGTTAAGGCATAAACTCTAAACAAATATAAAATACAATGTCTAAACACTTATTACCCCTTTTTTATTTTATATTTATTTTTATAATTTTTTAAATTTAGAAAATTTAGAAAATTTACAAAGTAATAAATTTTCAAATATTTATATATTTAAAATTTCTATTTTTTAAAAAACTATTTGTATTGATCCCCAAATTACTAATTATATCTCCACAACTCCCATTTTTAATTTAGTTAGTACTACCCCCAATTCTAAAAAAATAGGTATTTTTTTGGGGGATAGCTATAATTACAATGAACAAATTATGAAGGAATATGGAGGGGGGGGGGGGTGTTGGGTGGGGAGGGGGAAGATGGTATTGGAGATATGATTAGCAACAGAGAGAAATTAAATACAAATAATTTTTAAATTTTTAAATTTTTCTAATATTCTGATTTTTTTAAATTTTAAATTTATTAAAAAATTTAAATTTTTAAATTTTTTTTAAAATTTTAAATCTTTATTTCTTTTTTCTTTTTTATATTTTATTTTTAAAAATTTAAAAATTGTGTATTGTTTTAAAAAACTTAATTATTTTTTAATTACGTTACAAACTCATTTACATTACATGGTAATTTTCTTTATTTTTTGGTTTTGTATTACATTTTTAAAATTTAAATTTCTTATTTTATTACAAACTCAATTTATGATTACATGGTAAACCAAACATTTGGATAAATTAATATAGTTTTTTACATGTTCCAACAAAATATGGTAATCTACTCGTAATTGAACTATATTATAAAGTCATTATAATATAAACATAATTTTATTTTGATTATAATTACATTATGAACCAAGTACAATTTTAATATGATTGTACATGGTGTGTAAAAAAAATCTATTCTATTATATAATGTCAAAAGTTAGACTTCATTGTGAAACTTTTTGTTCCGAAAATACCAGGGCCGACCTTGGCCCAGGATGGCCAGGGCGACCGCCCAGGGCCCCAAGAAATTTGGGGGCCCAAAAAAATTATTTTAACATATGTATATTAATAATCTTGTACATAAAATAGAACATATATGTATCATGATTCTCTTCTAACACAAAATGATTGTGGTGTAGTGGTTATAATGCTAAACCTTCATACTAAAGGTCTTAGGTTCAAATCTTGGTTGTAACATTTTTTTTTAGTTTATTTTTTTTTTTAGTTTTTTTAATTATATATGAGCCCCATTTATTGGGGCCTATTTTAAAAATTTGCCCAGGGCCCCCATGAATTCAGGGCTGGCCCTGGAAAATACCCTTATATATTTGTTACAATTAAAAAAATCTTTTATACTAAGGATAGGTAGGTACTTAAAAAAATACTTTTTGATATTCTAATGTATTATTTTATTATTTAGGCTAATTATAAGGGCACATCACATTTTGATCGGGGCTATCCAAGTGTTAGTTTTTCATTATTTACAAGTTTGCAACTGAAACAATTATTCAGGGCTATCCAAGTGGTAGGTATAAAAGATAAGTCTTATAATTTTTGTTTTCTTCCCCACTCTCCATTCCTCACAAGAAGAAGAACAAGAACAAGAACAAGAACAAAAAGAACAAGAACAAGAACAACAAGAAAAACAAGAACAAGAACATCAATTTTTGCAAACCTAGTTTATTTTGATTTTTTGCTCTCTTCTAATTTCTCAGATCTCTTTCTCCAAACCCTACTTTATTTTTCTTCTTCTTGTTTGGGCATTATGGATGAAACCCTAGTTGTAGAAGAAATTGGGTTATCAAATCTATCAAATCTATTAATCTATTAGTCTATTAACCAATTTTTCTTTATTAATAGAAGAATTATGCATGAAATCCTAGTTGTAGAAGAAAACTATGGAAGAAATCCTAGCTGTAGAATAATTGGGTTCATATACGGACTGCCACATTTCTGACAGTCCTAGAAGTATTGAGGACTGTCAAAAATTGTGGCAGTCTTGAATAGACTCGATGTACAACAGGACTGCCAGCAATTGTGGCAGTCCTAGAAGTAATGAAGACTGCCAGAAATTGTGGCAGTCTTGAAATAGATTCGATGTACAACAAGACTGCCACAATTTCTGGCAGTCCTAGAAGTAATGAAGACTGCCAGAAATTGTGGCAATCCTGAAAGGGGTATGCTCTACAGCATGACTGCCACAATTTCTGACAGTCCTAGACATATTGAGGACTGCCAGAAATTGAGGCAGTCCTGAAAGATACTTGCTGTACAACAAATTTCTTTCAAGACTGCCACAATTTATGACAGTCCTAAAGTCGAAAATTCCGAATGAAGAAAACATGTTAGGGTTTATTTCAATCTTGATAATAGAGTGAAATATGCATTTTATGATTTATTTCCATGCATTCTTTGTGAGGAAAGAAGTATTTAACCTTTATTTCCATGCATTTTAGGGTTTATTTAATTTCTTGGGTGCCATCGAAATTGGAAAAGAGAAGGAAACTAGGGTTTTGATGGAGATGGTAATGATGGAAATGGTGGAGAAGAAGAAGATGATGATGATGAGAAAAAAAACTAGGGTTTTGATGGAGATGTGAGAATGAAAATGGTGGAGAAGAAAAGATCGATAGAAGAAGAAGAAGAAGAAAACAAGGGTTTGTGAAGAGAGAGAGAGAGAGTGAAATTTAGAAATGAGAGTGATTTTTGGGGTTTGGTGGGGCTGTGGGCTTTGGACAGTCTCCTGAGTGGAATATTTTGATAGTCCGAGTAAAAGTTCCTCAAATCATGGATAGCCCTAATCCTGGCTAGCTCCGATCAAAATGTGCTGTGCCCTTATAATTAGCCATTATTTAAGTATATTTTGTTTTTTTCAAATGCATATAAAATTAATTAGAAAGATAATTAAAATATGTGTAACACACACGTGCATATATATTAATAGAATTAACTTAATAATGGTTGGGAAGAAAATAAAAGTTGTAGAGAGATCTCTACAGTGACGTCATTAATATAAAGTGCATATTATAATACATACTATTTTTAAAAGAAAAAGGAGAGGGAGTGGGAAGGGTCTCGTCGCCGGCCACCACACCAGGCACGTCGCGTCGGAAAGAAGCCATGATCTTCGTCGATGGGGTTCCAGTCACCACCTCCCATGGAAGAAGAGGAGAGATCCTGAGCTCCTTACTGGAGAACCCCACGCTCCTCTCCGCTTTGGAGCGGTTCAAGTCCGCACCCGCTATGACCCTGCCCGGATCCGAACCTGTTAAGCACGTCTACGTCTTCCAGAAAGAGTACGCCACTGTCGATCCCGCTCTCGTCCAGGTGACCGTGACGCCCCCCCAAAATTTCCCCAATTCCTAGCCAAAATAGTGTGATTTTGTTGAATATTAGGTCAAGATTCAATCTTTCCTATAATTCCAGTTCAAATTGCTGCGGATTCTAAATGGGAATTGTTATTTATTTTTCCGAAATTCCCAATTTATTCCATCAAGATTCAATCTTTACTACTTTTTTAGCTTCAATTTTGAATTTCTAGTCAAAAGTGTGCCATTTAGTTGATATTTAGGTCAAAATTCCGAGCTTTCATGTAATTACAGCTTCAAATTTCGAATTTTAAGATGGAAACCAGTTTGTATGGTGTTGCATTCTTGAATACTTGGTTTAAGTTGTTATTCCCGGGGCGTGATTTTAAGATAAAAAACTGATATTGGCAACACTTCGAGGAAGGTGCACAAATGAAGATCCCGGAGGATTCAGAAAAACGAAATAAAATGTATCACTTCGAAAAAGGCACAAAAGATTTCGTAGCAGCAACAGTAAAAGCCCACAAACAGTTTCTGATTAGATCAGAAACGATCTCATTTAGAACGAGATACAAATGGAGAAGATGAAAGGAAGAATAAATGAACATAAGAAGATGATAGCCTGCTGGGGTGACGGATCACCGTTGCTCAAAGATTGATTCCTCCCACACGAATAGCTTCCAGGAACCAGCAAGTTCGATAAAGAACTTCAGAACACTCTGCTCTTCTGACTCCTCGGATAAACAAAACTTACTCTCTGTTTCTCTCTTCTCTGCTCTTAACTCTAAAATTTCGTAAGGGAATCATAATGAACCAGTAAGAGTTCTGAGAGAGAGAAGAAAGGAACTTATATAGGCGCGTGCAATAACCGTCCAGTATACGAAACGTTCGGGACATAGAAGGAACCGTTTCCGAACGTTTTGTAACCGTTCAGATCGTGCACAGACACGACATCACCAACCGCGCGCACCGCGCTTACTGTGCCAACCGCACGCTCCGTGCCAACTGCGCTAACCGCGTGCACTGCGCCAACTGAGCCAACCGTGCGCACCGCGCCAACTGTGCCGAACGCACATAGTGCGCGCTGCACGCACTGCGCGCCAACTGTGCGCCAACTGGCTGTGCGAACTGGCACGCCAACGGCAGCGCGAACGGTCGCGCGATTGGCAACGCGAACGGTCGCGCGATCGGCAGCGCGAACGGTTCACGCGAGCGGGTGTGCGATCGGCAGCGCAAACTGTTCGCGCAATGAGCGCAACTAAAGCGCACAATGCGCCTAGCGACAATGCTGACGTGCTAAGTGCAAAGTGCGCCAACAAAATGCCACATTACGCCTCATGAGCCCGAGTCCGAGTCGTTAGCTCCAAATGAATAAATTTCAAGAGCATGACAAAAAGCATTAATGCTTCATTGTTGAGTTAGCCTTTTTTCCACTAGAAAAATACCTTCACATGGCACCCATGTGCCACTCCATACTTCATGTGCATCTCTCCACTAGCAAAGCTATATAAGGAGATACATTTCATTTCGCCAAGGCAATGTAGGACTATTTTTCTATTATCTAAGGCAAAACACCAACAATGGGTTTGAGTGTTCCCGACAGTAACTATCCATCATGCATTAGGATAGATGTCGCTGACGACTTGAATCTTCCCGCATGGGTCAAATAACAGTATGATACAAGAATGGACTAAGCTTTGAATTCTGCACCATAGCTGCAATTCTTTCCACTCACGCAATGTAGTCACATGTGCTTCTGGCTGCACATTAAAGGCCCTGTGCCGGCCTGGTTTCGGTGTATGTATTTTGGGCGTCTACAAGTTTACCCTCAAGAGACGGCCTGCTATCTCTGTTCGTACACTCTAGGTGAGTTCTTTATTAAAGAGACATGGCATGAAGCCTTGTGCTTCCTTGCGGTGCTACGCCCCTATGACATGGCTTAAAATCGAAGCTTTACCCCTACCCGGATATCTCATCGTAGTGTTATACTACTGTAGCATGAGGTCACAAACCTCTCTGTAGTGCCAAACTATCCAGCATGAAGTCTTGTGCTTCCTTGCGGTGTTACGCCGCAACGACATGGCTTGCGAGGCGGAGGCTTTACCCCTACCTGAGTACATCTTCGTGGTGTCGTGCCACTGTAACATGAGGATATCGTCCCCTTTTAGTGCTGTCTACAACTCTTTAATTTCACATATAGCATTAGGCTACTTGCCTATATGCGGTGCTACGCCGCTGTGACTTAGCTCGCAAAGTCGAGGCATTACCTCTACCTGGGAACCTCATGGTGGAGTCACCCCACTGTAGCATGGAGTTGTAACACTCCTTGTAGTGCTGTGCTACTGTGTTTCCTGTAAAGCACAACATGCATTCACTTTGTCTGAGAACTCATTAAGGCGTTTAAGCCATCCTTAACACATGATTTTTTCTCCGCAGAAAACATATAGTAAACAACAGTTGTTGTGGGTCCGTATCCCTTCCATGCCACAGAGGACATGTACCCATTGTTCTTAATATTTTTTCAGTTAGTGGTTCTCCATTGAACCAAAAGTTAGATGCCTAGTAGATTTTTCTTTGAATTAATAGTATGAAACTTTTATCGTAGTATTACAATAACACAATATCAGAATGTCTTCAAGCCTATTTTACTGGCTGTCTTCGACCAGCTGACGCTTGAGGCCCTTTGTAAACGGATCCGCCAGGTTTTCCTGACTCCGAACATCAATCACTGCAATGACACCTCTCTTGATGAGATCGTGCACTTCTCTGTGCTTTAGCCGCACAGTTCTCTTCTTTTCGTTGAAGAGGTCATTTGATGCCACCGCAGCAGTCGCTTGGTTGTCGTAGTATATTGGTATCGCCGGTATCTGCGTCCCAAGCAATGGAAGATCATACATGAGCTCCCGAAGCCGTACGAACCTAAGTTGCGATCGCACAAGGCATAGCCATAAAGTTATCTGAAACACAAGCATCTAATAGAGTACGCAGAGAAATTGAACAAAGAAAACTTTTCTTTTCATTGATAATAGACATCACTTACTAGACTCCATTACAATCATTGCCGCGCGGACTTACAACATTACTCGATTACAAAATGAACGTTGATGAGATAGTTCGTTCCATACATTACATCCCTCTATTTACAACAAAATACTGCAGCCACCTGCTATCGAGGGAAGTCGAGACATATTTCTTGGACTGAATGTGGAGTCTTCAAAAGAGCAGCTTCAAGCTTTGGCTTCAAAATATTTCAAGCGTCGCCTTGAGTTAGGTGGCACGCTCTTGATGATCCGAGGTACCTGTGAAGAGCGAGAATTAGTATATTGCACGTTGTACTGGCGAGTGGCTAATTATATACCACGCTCTCATTTGGTTCAAGAATTTGTTGTCTTAACTTGTGATCTTTCTAGCCATCCTAATGAATTTCAGACAAGCAGATGATAGGCATAATGTAATTTACACTAGAACTAACCAACGGCAGAGCGTGCCGTGCGATGTGAGCAGTGTTCTAAATTTCGGCCTAGACGGCCGCCGGCCGCACCGAAAACCCCCTAGGCGGCGGTCCTAGGCGGCCCTACTCGGAGAGATTTTTTGAAAATTTTCAAAAAAAAAAAAATACAAACTTACCTGCCACCGTCGCCGCTGCCGCCGTAGCCACCGTCGTCGTTGCCTCCGTCGTCGTCGGCACCGCCGGCTACTAGTGTTGGCTGATGCTGCTTCTATTGTTGGCGGAGGGAGGGAAGGGGAGGAGGAGGGGAGAGGAGAGGGGAGGGGATCGGAGAGGAGAGGAGATGTGAGCTGCTGTTGCAGTCTCTCTCCTCTCCTCCCCCTTTTATTATTTTTTCTAAGTAAAAATAAAAATGAAAACAAATAATTTTTTTTACATCCCTAGGATTTGAACCCTTAACGGCTTAACCATTCCTTGTGAACAATTATATGTCTATGTTAGCCATAAGAGCCCATAAGACTTTGTGAATGTATGCTATACATGAGCCAAAAAAAAACAAACAAATCGGTGCCTAAGCGCCCTAGGTGCTAGGCGGGTGCTTGGCGCACCGATTCTACCTAGCAAAATCTATAACATTGGATGTGAGACTTACCATGTTCTTCCCTGTCAATTGTTAGCATTTAGTGTGTGAAGTTTGTATATGTGAAGGTCACTGGTATCACAAGCCATTTTGGACAATAGCTGGGTTAGATGGCGACCCTTTCAGCGCGAGTAGCGAGCTCCGCTGCAAGTTCCCCGAATAACCATGTTTTGCTTTCGTCGAGCTCAGCTATCTTTTGCTTCCTCCTAGGCCGAATCGATCTCGTGTCTCGGGGTATTGATCGAGGAAGCCGTTCCTTGTGCACAAGTTGTCCATGACCGTGCGGTTAGACAAGTTATTTAAGCATGATATTTAGTTCATGAGCAACATAACCATTTTCATCGTTGTTTTTGCCGTGTCATGGCGATAGTTATTTAATGATTCAAAACAACCATATGTTTACTCTCTGCGAATTTCATGTTTTTTTTTTGGAACTAGATTAGGGTTTGGAGGCGGAGTGGGCGGCGGCTGGGGGTGGGGGGGGGATGTTCTTAGTATTGGTAATTCAAATTTTCTGCAGATTTAATTATTTGAATGTCTTCGTAGTATATTTGAGTTGGGATTTTGAATACTTTGGTGGTGATATTGTGATTTTAGGATCTAACCCGCTTGTATGCTTGTTAGATTCTTGAATCGTCACCCAAGTCTTCTCTCAACAGAATGTAGTCGACTATGAAGCATACAAATGTTCCATACAAGATTTATGACCGACTTTATGACATATTGTCGGCCTGACGTCAACCATCTATAGTGGTACCAAATTCCTAGCCAAGGTAGATATAAATATGAGAGGGCCGTCTCGTAAAACCTAGACGGTCAATTGGTAGAAAGGTAGACCTAGCTTTTTGATTGCAGTTTAAGCTCATTCAACTAAGGAGTACACTCCACGTTCCCATGGACCATAAAGAGTATAGACTATAAAGAGTATAGACGAAGACGTAAGTTAATTATGGGTGCAAAATAGTATTGTTAGTCATAAATCACCTCTTTCGCTTTCAAAGTTCAAATTATGGGAATATTTAGTTATTTAAATATGTTCACGGGGGGTTTGAATTGCAAGAAGTCCAAAAAGTTTCAAAAGTGCGAATCCAAGAAGTCGATTTCTTGGATTTGCACTTCTTGGTAGGGTTATTTAGATGGAGATTTTTTCTCTCGAGGGAAATGCAAATTGAAGCATTTTTCTGTTTGGTGGATAAGTGACAGGGAGACATAAAAGAGACTTTTGTAACTTTTGTATTTGGCTAACATTTTTTCTTTTCTGGGGAAGTAGTGTTGTAAAGTAGGAATTTGGATGGAAAGTGTCAGCATCTTAAAAAATATCACTGAGACTGGGTTTGGGATTGCTTTTTTTAGTTGCGTTTTTTTTCTTTTATTTTTCTTTCGTGGAAAGCGGTCCAAGGTTGTTTGGTAACAACAGCTTATTAAAAACCTTTTGATAAGTCAGTTCAATGGAGCTACTTTAGACATCAGTCTCCCACCTTCGATCAAAAGCAGCTCATGCTGTTAGTTTTTGAAAAGCAGCATCAAATCAAGCTTAAACCTCCACTTCTCGTGCTTCTCATCAACTTCTCTTGGAGAGTAGGTAGGGTACCTAAATATGGGGAAAAGGACACTGTCAAAGGATAGTTCACACATGTCGATGTCCTTTACTCGAGAGAAAATCTTCCTATTATTAGATACCGATATGTATATCGAAAATCGGATACTAGATGATATACCAAAAATATTGTGATATGATCGGTGTCACGCCCCGGTTCCGTAAAACTGATTGTCCTCGCATGGGCGTGATGCCATGCGAGCCTAATAAGTTACGCTCGCACAAGGCAAGCACCGAAACGACTGATTGAGTAGCTAAGTGACAGAGTGGTCGCAAAGAAGTCCCAAAGTAGAAAAGTTGAATAAACACAAGATGTACAAAAATGATTCTCTTTATTAATATTGAAATAAAAGATTACAATGGCTCGGGATCAGGGTTACAATCACTCAAACTCTCTCTCACTCTCAATACAATGATCATGCCCTTAGGCTTACGACTTAGAACGAATACAATAGAAGATATCTATACATTATGTCCTTTATACGAATGAAAACTTCAACACGGTCGCACGCCTCGAAACGCCAAGGAAACTCTACATCTCGGCGTGTCCAAGCGAGCTCTGCACCATGAAAACAATGTTGTGGGCTATCAGTACATAGAATGCACTGGTGGTGAGGCCTCTCGCCACTCTACAAAACCAGCACGTCCATTATGTGAGTGTACCGTTATTATTACGTTGTCTTTCTAATCTTGCCTTAGGATCAGTTTCATGGCATATACTAGCAAAGCCTACTTGTGCCGCAAAATTATAACTGCGCCACGCAACAAAATAAAACTTACCCATACTTACCGTCCGTTCTTCCCTGTTCCAATAAAAATGATGCCATACTCAGTGTTCTAAAAATCGGCTTAGGCGGCGCCTAGGCGCTAGGCGGCCGCCGGCCGCACCGAAAAGGCCCTAGACGGCCGGTCTAGGCGTTGGACGGGCCTAGTCGGCCCTAGTCGGACCTAGGCGGCCCTAGTCGGAGCTAATCGGGCCTAGGGTTAGGGTTAGGGTTAATTTTTTTTGAAATTCAAGAAAAAAAATCAAAAATAAAAATTATATTTGACAAAATTAAATACTTACCTGCCGCCGTCGCCGCCGCCGCCGCCAACTGCTGCTGTTGTTGTTGCTGCTGTTGTTGTTGCTGTTGCTGCTGCTGCTGTTGTCGTCGTCGTCGTCGTAGGGGAGGAGGAGGGAAGAGGGGAGCAGAGGGGAGGAGGAGAGGGGGAGCGGAGGGAGCGGAGAGGGGAGGAGGAGGGGAGAGGGGAGCGGAGGGGAGGAGAGAGGGGAGCGGAGAGGGGAGGGGAGCGGAAGGGAGGAGGAGAGGAGAGGGGGGAGAGAAGTCTGCTGTGAGTGTGGACTCTCTCTCCTCTCCTCCCCCTTATATGTGTGTGTGTGTTTTTTTTTTCCAAGTAAAAAAAAATTTGAACCCATAACAAACATGGGATTTGAACCCATAACCTCATGTACCAATTGAAGTCTTAAGTATAGCTACACTAGCCATAAAAGTCCAATAGATTTTGTGTCTATAAGTAACATACTTGTTATTTATATATACACTCATGAGCAAAAAATTAAATTAAAAAAAAGATCGACCGCCTAGGCGCTAGGCGGAAACTCGGCGCACCGATTCCGCCTAGCGAAATCTATAGCATTGGCCATACTCATAAAATCACAAAGCTCATTACGATACTCATTCTAATAACCAAAAGAATGGTGTCATAATGCGTCTCTGCAGAAGACAAATGTTAGGCTCAATATGTGTAGCGTGTCGTGCATTCACTTCCTTACTCATTTAACGGCCTGCACGCGGATTGCCGCTAGTATGCCGACTTCGCCTATATGAGCGTCATTGGCATGACAAGCCATCCTGGACTATAGCTTGGTGTAGACGGCAATCCTTGCAGTGCGCGTAGCAAGCCCCATTGAAGTTTCCGAATCACCCATGTTGGGATCCAGCACACCTATCGTCCAATATGATCACAATTTTGCTAACATCGTCCAATTTCAATCTCGCTTCAATGCTAGAGAATCCATCAACAATTAAAATTAGTTTCGACCATGTCATGATCTAACCAATGAGTACTAATCTCCTTTCACTGATAAAAGTTCCATCAATACCCAAAAGATCTACTATTCAGTTGAGACTGAACTACTTAGAATACTTGCACCAAATATCTACTAATTTTTAGTTAAATATGAAGTTATCATCAATTAGTTCTCAAAGGTCAATTTCAATTCATAGCTATCCTTGCCAACATAATAAAAAAAATATCCATCTCGCTCTTTAAATTTTGTCCAATAATAGAAAATCTTGAACCATCAAAACACAATCTATTCCATGAGTCAAATCCAGTCCTTTCAACCAATTCCTTATGATATGATCGCTAATCCAAGTATTCCAGCCTATGCACAAAACAATGTTACCTCACATAAGATCAATCCAAAACCAAGTTAAATTTAATCCAAATATCATACTACTATCAATCACTTTTCCAAATGCACGATAATATTGAATCACATTCCAATTTGTCAAGAATTTTTTATCTATTACCTCTACTTGAGTATAATCAACTAAGACAATCCAATAATAAGTAATCAAGCCAACTAAATCCAAATACACTTGTTATTCCAACCACAAGCAATCGATCAATCAAATTTTTTAAGAACCAAATCACTTCATAGACTTACCTCCCGATACTTTCTATTCATCTCTATTTTTATCGCAATCTACCTAGACAAATCTTCTTAAGGTTATCGATTCCTCCTATCGATTCTTAACGCTCAATATTGGAACATCTGCCTAACCACTAAATCTAGCTAACTCATAAGGCGTATTTAAACATCATAATAACTCATCTCCAACGAACAACCAGAAATCATTGTACCCATTCCATGTCCTAATGCCAAACCTTACCCACCAAATCTAAGGAATTCTAACAAAAAATTAGGAAAAACATTTCCAACTCAAACCAACTAATGAACCAACTTAGACCGGCCGACTAGCATAAGCATAATAAAAAAAATCCAATGGTCAAAGTCTATTTAGCAAAGTCGTTCCTAGGGAAACTATGCCCAACAATCATTTTCAGCTACATCATAATCGATGAAATCCAAGTAACTCTTATAATCCAAATCCTAAAGCCGTACGATAAATTTCACCAATCCAAAGTCGTAAATCTTAATTTGCCTTATTCCGTAATCCATCAATCGTAACTTACTCCTAATTTCAATCTAACTCGTACTCGATTTCTATGTATCCAAGTTACTTGTATAATCAAATCAACTTAAAACTAATCAACAGGTCAAGACAATTCTCGCAGTTACAAATTGTTTCAAACTTACAAACTTATTCCAACCAAATTATAGGCCGACTTAAAGATTCTTTTAATGTATTAAATTTGCCACTCCGAATTTATTAAATTAATCACAATGAATTTCAATATTTGCTAAGCCAAGTCTAACTAATATCCATTCATGTCATGCTCATAGTTACCTGACCAAGTCATAGGAAACTCCAATATTACCATTTAATCCATCTATAGTCTACATAGCTAGAATCCAATAAGCAATAATTCAATATGTTAGACAATGATCATTCATCCGGCCATAATATCCACGATCAACATCAGTCGATCTTCGATACACCCAAGTCTTATCAAATATATGTATAACTAGAAAAATATCCATTCGCTAAACTTAAATTTGTTTCAACCAATACTATCTGCTAACTACTTATAAGAGCAACTATTCCGCACTTGAGGTTAAACCGGCTTTAGTCTTTTTTTATGTGCTCAAAATAAACTTCCTAAATCCTTGGGGTCATTCTTATATGCTCAAAATAAACTTCCTATTATACCACCGAGCTTTTGTACTTAAAACTTAATCCAATCGATGCAAGTCACAAATAATACACATTTCACATTGATTTCTTACCCAAGTCATCCATTTCATAAATTCGAATTTTTTTAATCCAAGGCAATACTATCTTAATTCTGCCACAAATTGTTCTTGATCATCCGAACCAATTCAACAAGAGACATTCGAAGTCTCATCTAACCATGTACTCTAAATTGAGACCTCCCACTACTCGTCTTTTACTAATAGCCAGTGTTCTAAAAATCGGATTTGAGCGGCGCCATAGGTGCTATGCGCCTATGGCCCGCCTAGGTTTCTACCGAAATCGATCTCTGGGCGTTTCCAACAGAAAGACGGGTTCAGGCGTCCGCCTAGGCAGCCCTAGGCTGTGAGGCAGCCGCCTAGGCGCTCGGCGTAGAGGCAGCCGCCTACCCGTGAGTAGCAACACTAGTGTGAGGTGAGTCTTCTCTTCTTCTTCTTCTTCTTCAAATTTTCTTCTTCTTCTGAGTCTTCTTCTTTTTCTTTTTTGATTGGAGGAGAGAGGAGGGGGGAAGACATGTGATGCACTACTAGGCATGTGTCAATGAATTGACAGGAGCTAACTTGGGTGGGGCCTCAAAGTGAATTGACAGGAGCAGTACTAGGCATGGGTCTCCAATATTGGGGAGAAAAATGGATGGGACGTCAAAGTGAATTGGCAGGACCATAAGTACCAAAAATGTTCAAGGAATCCAAACATTATGCTACCAATGATAGAATTTTTGTTCTATAGGTTGCCGACCGCCTAAATTTAGGCGGCCACCTAGGCGCCTAGGCGGGCTAGGCGCTAGGCGGTTGGTGACTGCCTGCCTAACGCCTAGCGCTTTTTACAACCTTGCTAATAGCCTTATCGATATCAATATCTCAAATCAAGCAAACACCACTAGTGATAAATAATACACCACATCAAGGAACTAAGCTACTAGCATACAAACATTTCTTCTCACACACATAGTCAGTGTCCCTTCCGGACAATCCTTACCACGGTGGCCCCAACGACCACTAATATAACATCCACTTTCCTGTCACTTGGCAATTACTTGAAAGAAAATTGTAACCATTCAACTTGAACAAATAAACTCGTTTCCATTCGTTGAAGTTTAGGCACAGTTCATTCCTGTCGTGAAATAACAATACTCACAACTTACTGCACTACCTCTACTGATATTCCGTTGTCATCCATCATTCAATTTATCCTTTTCCAACATCCTATTTTACAATCTTCTCATTTGATGTTGCTCTTCGAAGCTATTGCTAATAAACAAAATACCCGCAGTAGAAATCATAACATATATAGACTTATTGTATGGAACATTTAGCAAAACATCAACGAAGGTCAAAAGACTTTTGTTTACGAAAGCAACATAAGAGTTGAAGAGAATCAATTCAGGGTCCAAGGAAGTTTACAACGCTCTGATACCATTATGTCATGTTCTGGTTCTGTATAACCAAAAGTCGTCAGTGGGCATGATGCCGTTTAAGTCTAAAATGTACTTGTACAAGCAAAGAACAAAAACGATTGATAAAATAATCTCAGAATCAAAGTTATTGCAGCAAAAAATGAGCAGAAATATTGATAGACACTTGATATTGAAAACGAATCTCTTTATTGATAATTTGTAGCAGAATTTACAACGGCTCTTAGGCCAAAATAATAGTTCAACTTACAAGCAATGAATCTTATTACAATGAACGATTTCACATGGCTTACGATTTGTGAAACTAATACAATTAACAATGTTCCATACTGTATGTTCTTTATAAACAAAAGAAAATAATTACTTCCCGAAGAACACCTTCAAGTTGCCAAACGAGTTCCAACACCTCAAAACATCCAAGCGACTTACCACATGTGGAGGGGGTTAGCACATTGGAGAATGCACTGGGAACGATCTCAATCCTACTCACTTAAACCAACACACATAAACCAATACAATAATTATATGAGAACAATTAGAATTATATGTGGTCTTTCCACTTTCTTTAAAGTCGGTTAACAATTCTCACACACACAATATATATATATATATATATATATATATATATATATATATATATATATATATATAACCGGACCCCTTTATGTGGGAGTCAAATTAGAGATCAACCCTTTTACATCAAACTCGGTGTTATGAAGGACTTCAATAGGAGAGGTAGACAACCCGATAAAGATCCTGTTGTTTCTTTCCTTTCAGATATGCCACGCTGCGGAAGCCAGACGAGTACAAGCTTTCTTGAACCAAAGCAGACCTTTCCGTCGAGCCCCTTTGATATTCCCCATCTCTGTGAGTTGAATATAACTCCTATTCCCCAGCTTCAGAGCCCCACTTTGCGCTTGCCATAGCCCCCAGGAATAAGGGCATTCAAAGAAGAGATGCTGCATAGACTCCAGCTGTTGGCAGCATAACACACAACTATGGTCAGGAGGATGAACCCCGAATCGGTGGAGGCGGTCCTTGGTAAGTAACTTGCCCAGTAGGAGTTTACACATGCACTATTAAAATTTTTTCGCGAAGCCTTTATGCCAGACGATATCAACATGCTCCCAAGTGGCAAAATGCTCCCGAGTCTGATCGTAAACAAGCTTGAAGACAAATCCTCCCGTATGGTTGCCATCCCATATCCAAACATTTCGATCATTATTCCCAGAGATTGGGATGCGAAGAATGCGATTTACAACGTCTGCCGGGATATGTAAATCCTCCAAATTCCATACACCCGTCCTGATGATGTGGCTAACCTGGCCCCGCCAATAAATAGGAGCCCTTTCCTGGATACCCAGCCATTCCGGGATGCTTCAGTGATCAACCCAAGGATTTTCCAAAGGCTTCTCTCCTTACCTCTAGCAATAACTCGAGTAATGCACTGTTTCAGGCGCCCCCGTCGGTGAAGAATGTGTTTAAGGACAACCGATTTATTGTTATTTTCTCGATACTCCCATAATGAATCCTGTCGTAGATATTGATTCCTCATCCAGGTCGCCCACAACGAGTCGCCCTGCACGGATTTCCAAGCCAACCTTTGACTGGCAACCTTCCTCAGTGTTAGAAGTGGTCTGAGTCCCACTCCCCTTCCTCCCTGGGACGACATAGTGCCTCCCAAGATATCGTATGTATGCCTCCCTGCCATATGAAGTTGGAACATATCTTCTCGATCTTCTGAATGGTAGCAATTGGTAAGAGGACTGATTGCAATAAGTACATCACTCTAGTTGTAATCACAGATCAAACCAATTCATTTCTGCCTCCGAAAAAGAGACTTTGCGCCTGCCACCCTTCAACCCACCGCTGGGTAAGTTCCACCAAGCTTTGACACTCCAGGTCGGTAGAATAATTACAAGATAGGGAAACACCAAGATATTTAACCGGAAGAACACCCTGGCTAATCCCCAAGGTAACAGCCTTCTCATCCTTAGCCTGACATAATCGATTGAAGTAAACCTTACTCTTCTCCTTATTGATACTCAAGTCCGACAACTGCTCAAAGGAAGACATTATATCAGAGACCACCCTCAGACCAGCTCTTGTAGGTTTGAGGAACAGGAGCAAGTCGTCAGCATTATGTGAGGGGTCACCTGCTTGAACAGAGGTGTGATCTTCCGACGGTAACTCGCAACATTCATAAGACAAGGTACTCTATAACAATGGTAAACAAATAAGGAGACAGAGTCCCCTTGACGGAGCCCTCGATTACCGCCAAAGAACCCATACGGTTGTCCCCGAATTAGGACAAAAAACGTAGCAATGGTAATACACTCCCGGACCCGATCCACCCAGGTAGGGCTGAACCCCATGTCCAAGAGGATGTGGCAGACGAAATCCCTGTCGACCATATCATATGACTTTTGGAGATCCAATTTGATACAAGCCTTCTCTCCTTCCACCTTATTGAAGCCTCGCACCATCTCATGTGCCAATAAACAATGATCCGCGATACTCTGCCCTCGAACAAAGGCAGCCTGGTTCGGGAAAATCAGACCCGACATAATATCCTCCATGCGCTTGCACATGAGGTGCTTGATAATCTCGTAGATGAAGTTACAGCAAGCGACATGCCGAAAGTCAGCCAGATTAGTCGCACCCTCCTTCGGCACCAGGGTCAGGAAAGCATAGTTGATCTCCCGTAATAGTCTGCCATGAGTAAAAAAATCTCGAATCATGTCAACCAGCTGAGCTTTCACATTGGCCCAATGGATTTTAAAGAACTTGCTGCTAAACCCATTCGGACCAGGAGCTTTGTTGGGATCATTATCCCTAATGATGCCCTCTACTTCCTTCGTCGCAGGGGCTAGAAAAATATCATTTTCTCTCGCAGTGACCATCTTCTTACAGATTAAACTAGAAAACACATTAGTATAATCCGATTGATTGTAAATATCAGAAGAGTACCTGACTGCCTGATTCTGTATAACTTGCTGAGTCGCACTTCCGAGCCGTCCTCAGTAATAAGACGATAAATAGAATTGTGATGCTGCCGCGTGCGGACCACATCATAAAAGAACTTGGTGCATCTGTCTCCAACCTTTAGCCAAGCACACTTAGCTCGTTGGGCTAGTTGAATTTCCTCCTGTAGACGGAGCGCTCCCACCTCCCGAAGTAGCAACTGCTCACGTCTCGCAATATCTTCATTAAGAATGTCAGACTGGAGGGCATGTTGTAACTCCTGAAGTTCTTTCTCCTTCTGTACAAGAGGCGGAAAAGGGAAGGATTTGTTCCAAATCTTCAGCTCTTCTTTAACTCTCTTCAAAGTTTGAACCCGTAGGTACTGCTTGTTCCCGTATGTCTGACTAGCAAGCCCGCGGGCCACCGCCTCTCGATAACCAGCAACTAATGGCCATTTGTTGTTGTATCTGAAAGGTCGAGCTTTGTTCCTTTCTGGTTGCAAGAGGTTGATCCGAATGGGACAACGATCACTAGTACCTGCCACCAGTCCCCCAGCAACAACCGACGAAAATGAGGCCAGCCACTTACTATTTTCAATTGTCTTGTCAAGTTGATAAGCCACTCCTTCTCAAAACCTTATTATTCTAGGTCCAAATATGGCCAGAACGAGCAAAAGGCTGCAATTCCGATTCAGAAGACAGTTCTGAAAATCCTGGAGGATGATATCAGGAATCCGGCGACCACCCACCTTCTCGCTGTTGTGAAGGAGAGCATTAAAGTCTCCCAAACACAGTAGGGGTAAGTTGATATTGTACTGAATAGAGGCACTCAGAGAAATAGGTCCTCCCAAAGCTTATCCCTCTCCCGACGATCATTGTGCCCTTCGACCACACCGAGGACGAATCTGAGTCCGCCTTTATTTTGAAAAATAATGGATATCAATTGATCAGAAATAGAGATAACCAGACCATCCCAAACCTTGCCATCCCACCTGATCCAGATCCTCGCCATACTACACAGGTGGATGTTATGAACATGCCTCCAATAGGATGGAGTGCGTCAATCCAGGACCCCAGGCGCCCAAATCTTCGTCTCCATCAACGCATTAATAGAACACTTCTCCCTCGCAAACGTATCTGTAATCTCCTTCCACTTGGCTATAGAGCAAGCACCCCCCCTGCACATTCCATGCTATTATTGACATTGGGGAGAGGACAGATCCCCTGGAATATCACTGCACATACCACCAGGGTGAAGTGGTACCACCTCCTACCTTGAGATAGTCTTCCTCCATGTTCCCCAAGACTCCCATTGAATCCCCTTCTCCCCCTTTGCGATACTTTTAGGGCTCCCTGTATGGAGGAGCCTATTCCACGCTGGATTGTCAATACACAAGACCTCTCTATTTCCAGAAGCTGAGAGAACTCACGCTGCAAAGTGCCCTCTCGAGAAACCTGAGCCCGCCTTTTCCTACTATAAGTGACGTCTGGCAAACTACCAAGATTATCACCCTTGGGACTCTTTTCGACCGCAGTTGGCTTCTTCCGACTAGCCCCTCCATCCCCTCCTGCCGTACTGCTAAAGATCAGAGGATCAGTTTTCGGAGGTTGGAAAATATTAAGCGCTAATTCTTTTCCTTTTGCCTTCCAAGTTCGCTGAGATAGACTGGTCATCAATTGGTGGTCTCCTTGTGCCTGGCTGGCCACCATCTGACGATTGCATAATACCATCTGACGACCGCATTTGACAAGAGAAAGTTTCTGTCTTGCTGTGTTTTCATCCTGATGAGTTTCCACCATCAAAACTTCATTGTTCTAAATAATCAACTTGAGACATTTATTTGTGATGTTAGCTCATAAAGTTGCTTTTAAAAGCTGAAAGGAACTGGAGATGTTACAGGAGGATGGTGGAGAAAAAGGATATATTTCATTGTCTAAGATTCATAATCTTGTGAAGCAAACATTGAATTTACGGAAGCAATTGCAATTTGCCAATGTTGACCGCTGCACCAAAACTCTAGATTTGGGGGTTAAATATCTATATTATTCTAACATGCCCCCGCATGTTGAATGCCCATTTTGGGTTGAGATCTGGCAAACAGTGGTATAATTATTTTTTCCTTTCCAACTCCGCTTTAAATGTGCACCAGTTAGATTTGGACCTTGGTTACTCTGATTCCAAGTTAAAGACCCTGCCACTGCTCCAAAATTCTAGAGTTTGAGTTGTGGTGAGGGTTGCAGGTTAAGAATTTCAATTATTCTAACAAACTATGCAGCATGTTACAAAAATTTAGGAACTGTACGGGAGACCACTGATTGAGCGATAGTCTAGGAACTTAATGTTCAAGCTAAAGGTTTGATGCCATTAGTGATGGTGTAATTATATTATTTCGCTGTCTTAACTGTCAAGTTTCAGACTCCCAGCATTCTGTTGATGATATTAATCATGGACTTAATTGTTGCTATTTGCTTTGTAAATTGGTAGTTTGTGGGCACAGATGAGGCAACGACGTGTGTTGGCCTTGTAATTAGGAACAGGAAGACTGGAATGTGAGTAAAATCCTATTCAACTTGCTGCTAAAGTATCAAGGGTCATGTACTTATCTTCTGATCCCATTGCCTGTTTCTCCATAATGATTGCAGGACATCTGTTAGCCATATGGATTCTGGAGGAATTGTTGATATGGGCCTAACCCAAATGCTATCATTAGTTGTTGATCGTGAAGTGGATTCAGCTTTGGACGTATGATTACTTTTTTCTTCTGAAGACATTCATAGAGGCCAATGATAACCCTGTGAATGGTTTTCTTCATTAGTATGCTAATGTACATATTACGTAAGAACACTCATTGAACATTTATATTGCAGGTTCATCTGATTGGTGGATATCAGGATGCGTACCATGACGTTTGACTCAAAATCTCATGCTACTAAAATTCTCTTTGCTTCTAGGGGTTTTACAGAAATGATAGAGATCCTCTGTCTTAATGCAGCTTGTAAATGGTACCCATGAACCAACAAGGAAGCCAGGCGGCTTTTCATTGCCTCTATGTTCCAATATAATTGAAACAATGCAGAATAGGCAGGAAAAGTTCCATATACGAACACTCTGTATCCTTGGGCATAACACCAGATATACTTCAAATGGAATTCCACTTCCCATCATCAGTGGCTTCTTGGTTAGTCTCTGCATCTTCAAATATTGTAATTTAATTTGAACTCAGAGATAAGTTTGGCTGCCTATATTCAATTTTTAGCTACACATGCTTGCCGACCCCATTTGTATCGGTTGAATGCAATTTCCTATAGCTAATTGTATTATGTACGTCTTTGTCTACTCTTTTCTTGTCTGGGGAAAACTCCTTGGTTACATAAGCTCAAACGGCTTGCCAAAAACACAGTCTACCTACCTGCCAACTAACCCCCCTAGGTTTTAGTTTTTATTGCAGGGCCTCTCTTGTTCGGAGTTTCCTTTTCTAGAATTTGGCGCCAACATAGGCTTGGTTTGGCATTGTTATTACTTTTTTGAAAAGCAGAAGAAACAGCTTTTGAAAGCAGTCTCCCCTGCTCTCAGAGGCTGCCCAAAAATGAACCAGCTTTTCAAAAAATTCGTTAGCTACTGCTTTTCAAAAAAAAGAGCAGAAGCAGACATGATAAGCAATTCTAAATCCAGCTGTAGAGGGTTGACATAGGGTGGTTGATAGACAATCATAAAAGCTTCGTCGCTTCTTGGTTAGAGCTTTCTCATACTCCCTGACCTACCCCATTTTAGTGGGAGAAGGCTTAGATGATGATGATGATCATGTAATGATTATATTACTAGTGTATGATGTTGCTGGCTATTGGCTACATTTTAAATATTCAGCTTTTTAACTTTGCTTGTTCTGTACACTTTTTCTTTGCCTGTAATAAGTGTATAATGCTGAATATAATATGTCAACTTCAATGTGTTCTTTTTAACATCTGACTACTATAGGTTGATACTACATCTGGATTAGTTATCCCTGCAAGTTTCAATAGAAGATCAAGATGTCCAGATGAAGTCGTCAGAAGAGTTAGGGTGTCTGTTTCTTATGAAGATCCTAGTTGGAAAGGGAGGTTATTGGAGACATATGATACTCGTCATGATATATTTCAAATTGCACCTTGCACCTGGTATCTTACTTCCTTCCACATTCTTCCTTTTATAGTTTGCATATTTAACAATGTTGTAAAAATCGCTAGGCGGACTCGGTGCGGCGGAGGTCCGCCTAGCGCCTAGCCCGCCTAGGCGGCCGCCTAGAAAAAAAAAATTTTTTTTTTGAAAATTTTGAAATTTGAAATTTGAAATTTGAAATTTCAATGTTCTAAAATCCAAATACTATCTTAAAACCCAAACAAATATCCAAAATACAACTAAAAATAAACAAAATAAAAAAAAAAAATCAAAAAAATCAAAAAAACCCACCGCCTAGGGGCGCCTAGGCCCGCCTAGGGGCGCCCAGGGCCCGCCTAGCCGCCTAGCCCACCGCCTAGGGGGTTTTCGGTGCGGTGGGCGGGCGCCTAGGCCGATTTTTAGAACACTGATATTTAAAGGAACCGTCAGGTTAGCAGCCGGTCATAAAAACTTTGGTCAATCTTTTATGGAGCCTTCATATGTTCCATAGTCGACCTCATTCGGACGCAAGAAGGCTTGGATAATGATGATTATGATGTTTAAAGGAACTATGAAGCGAAACTAAGTATGAAAATGAGTAAATATAAACAAACAGTTAAATTAAAATCAAGGTTCACATCGCAATCTGTTTCGGACTCTTCCTAGATTGGCGGTTTTGGCTGTTTCGAGTATCAAGTTCTTGGTTTCGGAAAGCCAAAGCTGATAAAAGTATTTTGAAGAGCTTGGAAAATATCTGATACATTTAGACATAATGCTATATATTATATCTTGTTCCTCGTAGTTTTAAATGTTATACAATTCAACATTCTGGAATCAATCGATCGCAATAAGTAGTGTTGTTTATTTACTTACCTTTTGACATAGTACAACCACAATAAATAGTTTTGATTGAAATAATACTCATATGGATGAATGTTATGAATTTAGAGATATACAACATTGAAAAATGGTATTGGTTATAGTGTGTCGGTAAGGAATATTTATCCGACACACTATAACATTATTGATCTTTAGCACAACCGAATCATTGCGTTGACACTATTTTTCCAAACTTCTCTCTTTTTTCGTTCATTTTGCTCGGTCGAATTGATTGGGAAACCCCCAACATTGTTATCGGCAGGTATCGGTATCAGTGGTATGCGATCGGGATAGGCTAAACTGATATGATACAGCTGATACTTCAAACTATGATTAAAATGTGTTGCTTGTAAGGTCAATATGACATTCTCAATCCAAACTTATAGGAAGCATAATGTCAACTTATGACAGCATCAATACCAATGAGACGAAGCCAGGATTTTGGAGTGCAAAAATTTGTTCATGTAAAAAAGAATTTATAAATTAAAATTTAAAATGTTCAAGTTGTTACAAAGAATATTATCATAACAATATTGTGAGAAACTTGAATACCCATAACTCTCATACCTAAAAAAATTAACTCTTCAAAGTGTAATTGAAATTTAAGTAAAAAAAAAGGAAAAAATTGCTTCTCGTTTGCCACTTTAAAAATAAGGCTAAATTGCACTTTAATATCCTCAACTATTCCGGTTTTTCAACTTCATACCCTAAACTATTTTACTCAACAACTTAATACCTCAACTATTTTTTTTTCAACTTCATGCCTAAAATTTTAAAAATCCCGAAAATGCCCTTATCCCTTCCCTCTCCCCTTCTCCCCTCCCCCCCGGCCCCACTCCGGCCACTCCCTCCCGCACAGCCCCAGCCCCCCTCCCTCCTGCCCCGATCCCCCTCCGGCCACCCCCCTCTTCCGTTTCCGGCCACCCCCTCCCGCTTCCAGCCGTCTCCCCCCCTCGTGCTTCCGTCCACCCTCCCCCAGCCCCCCCTCCTCCCACGCTGCCGTGCCCTAGGGGGAGAGGCGGGGGCCGGTGGCCGGAAGCGGGAGGGGGGGGGGGGGGAGGCGGCAGGAAGCGGGAGGGGGGGAGGTGGCCGAAAGCGGAAAGGGGGAGTGGGGTAGGGGTAATTTTCAAGTTTGACCAAGGGTATTTTCGTCCAAAATTTTGGGTATCAACTTGTTACCAAAAAAAAGTTTAGGCTGTGTTTGATTAGGCTTTTTTTTCATGGAAAATATTTCCACCTTAAATTTTCCACCAATTGTAGTGTTTGATAGCTTATATTTTCCATGGAATTATTTTCCAAAAAACTATCATTTTCCATATTTTCTTCTAAAATGGTGGAAAATGAAACTTGTCCAACCCATAGGAAAATATCATTTTCCATGGAAAATAATTATTTTCCGTGGAAAATAATGACAATCAAACACCGAAATTAAATTTTCCATGAAAAATTTTAAAATTCCATGGAATTTTTTTCCTAGGAAAATGATTCCATGGAATTAATTTCTTTTCCACGTATTTTCCACCATGCAATCAAACACACCCTTAGGGTATTAAGTTGAAAAACAGGAATAGTTGTGGGTATCAAAGTGCAATTAAGCCTAAAAATAAAGCTATATAATAGAATTTCTTTAAGAATAAATGTTACAAAAATACAAAATGATTGTATCAGAAGGCTAAGAAAATTTAAATAATATTAAACTGTTATTTGATATCGTTTGCAACTTTAAGAATAAATTATATATTCTAAAACATAATGCCAAATAAATTTTCTTTTAAGAATAAATGTGACGAAAATTCACACAATGATTATATTGGAAGGCTAAGACAATTTAAAATATATTAAACTGTTATTTGATAACATGGGATTTCTTCTTCTGTTTAATTACTTTTGGATTTTGCTTCTCTAATTGAAGCAAAATATCGTATAGGCACCCCAAACTATCCCAATTCTAAATTTATTACTTGGAGCCCCTAGCCAATTGTGGAGCTGGGTGGAAGGGTAAGGTAGCGGGGGAAAACTAGTCGGGTATAAGGCGATTCCTTTTAGGGGGCGTTTGGTTCAAGTTTTTGTGGTTTGGGAATGAGTTTTGAATTCCTTACCCATGTTTGGTATGTTTAGGATTGGGAATGAGGAGGGAATAAGAGGGGCTTAGGAGGGAAAGCTATTCCCATTGACTTGGGAAAGCTATTCCCAAGCCCCCCCTTGGGAATAGATTTGCTTTCCTAGGAATGATGCTTGGCTATTTTGTTTGGACGGTTATGCCATCTTTTTATTTTCAAAATTTCAACTTCTATCCCAAACATGTAAATCATCATGAAATTAATGAAAGGATATTAAAGGAAAACTAAATAAATTAATATTTCTATCCCTTTGTAAACCAAACATGGAGATAAAATTTTTAAATTTTTTGAACTACATATTCCCAACCTTAACCAAACATGGGTATGGGAATGTTGAATTTCTTTCCCATGGGAAAGGAATTGAAAACCTATTCCTAGGAATACAAAAACTTGATCCAAACGAGCCCTTAGGGTCTTATTACTCAGCAGTTAATACAATTCCGAAAAAGAACATGAAATGGTTGTACATGTTAATAGTATAGGAGTATTATGCAATTTACACTTGCCTCCTGGCATCTCTTCTATCGATGTTCAGTTATTCATGCTCTTAAGAGAAGGTGTTAGGTCCAAGTTATATTGGATATTACATTTCAGTAGTCATGCATAAATGTCACAATGCCAAGTGAAGACACAGATCAGGATACAGTAAAATCATGCTTTGCTTGTCAAACTGCTTTACATATATATTTTTGGGTTTTTCTCCTCCTGTAGGAGTTCTGAATGGGGAAAGATTGCTTTCTCCCTACAACAATATTCAGATTCTGAAATCCTCTTGGAGTGCTCTACTTCACCTTCTGCAGAGAGCCCCGACTTCGTCAAAAATGAGAGGAGGTATGGGTGTGTGATGTTCAACACTAGAATCTTGTTTTGTGATATATCATTCTATATTCTTTAGTGGATCTCAACATAATTTTCTTCTTGAAATTTATGATTCACTATTGCATCTCGGACATCCAAACTTTCTCATTCTTTACTGGATATTTTTCAAGCTGTGCTTTTAAATGCACTGTGTTATTGTTGTGAATTTCCGGATGTTGGGTACTGATTTGTAAGTGCAAATGAATAGAAGACATGCTTTATTTGTTTCCATTTTACTAGACAAAAAAAAAAGAATAATAGCTCTTAAAATATGGCGCAAGGCAAAATAAGAAACACATTATAGTACATAGGATTCTTGCTACACACTGTTCTTTTCTATCCAAATGGTGAACCGAGTATAGCTTAGATACAAAATAAATTAAAAAATTAAAAATTGTATCATAGATGCGAGTTCATGAATTGCATTTAGTGGATGTTGCTCTAAATCTGAAACTTATATTATTGTAACTTAGACAAGAATTAGATTTATCTTATTGTATTGTTCTAAAGTGATAATTGTTACTTATTAGATTATGTTTCTGTTAGAGTACATGGGTGGTTTAATCCCACATTGGTCAGAAATCAAGGCAAGAGGCTCATCCTCTCCTCTTTTCTCTCTCTCTCTCTCTCTCTCTCTATATATATATATATATATATATATATATATATATTATCATGGCAGCGGGAGAGCGTCCTGGCGACCTAGGGCTCGATCGAGCGAACCGGCGGGGGGCTCCTCCGTAGGACCCCGGAGCAGAGGGCGGGAGCGGGTCTGGCCGGGACCGCCTCGACGGGCGGAGACCAGGCGGGGGTTGGCGCAGATGTCGCGGAAAACGCGGACGTTCTGGCCGGGGCTGGCGTGGGCGGCACTGTTGACTCCGGCGGCTCTGCAGGAGGGGGCGACGCACGCCGGAAAGCAGGCGCTGGGGGCAGCAGCAGTGGCGAGGGGGCGGTGGGCGGGCTGGCCTCCGGCGACCCACCTGGGAGCGGCGCGGGCACCGTGGGTGCGGGTGGCTACGCTGCGTCGAAGGGGAAGGCTGGCGAACGCGGCGGCGGCCTCCGTAACGGCGGACCCAGCAGCGGTGTCGGAACGACGGGAGGTTACGTGGCTCAAGGGGGTGGGCTGGCCCCGGACGGATTCTCTGGAGTTCGAATCTTCCAACCTGGATCTGGATCTCAAACTCATGACGGACAGATGGATGGAGGGGGATGGACGACGGTTACACGTCGCCGAAGTGGAAAGTCAGGAGGAAATGAGGGTAACGTTCAGCCCTCCTTGAGGCCACGTATCCCCTCTAATAGGAGGGCAGGGGATGGGATAAGACTGCGGCAATCGGTTAATGCATCTGAGATCCCCTTAAGGGGTTCATCGGGCGGTGGCGGGAGAACAGCTGGGTGGCGACCTAAACTGGTTGTGGCGCATAAAGGGAAGGGCAAGGCGGTGGACTCGGGAGATCAGGGGGCTAGGCCCCCTCCAACACCGATCCTCCAGCAGGCTCAGGGGACGATCCCTCGTCCTGTGGGCAAGTCGTGGGTGGACATATGTAAGCCTGGGAAGTCGCAAAGCCCCACTACCATGGAGTTTGTCCCCCCGAAGAGAGTGGGAAGTGGTTTCAGAGTCTCGTTCCCTGCGGAGGAGATTGCTCAGGTGACGGCCTTCTGGGAGAATACGTTGGTCCTCTATGTTCTGGGGAACAAACCCTTCTATGGACAGATACGGACGTATGCGGCGAGGGTATGGCAGCCGAAGGGGAGCATGGAGTTCTTGGCTAGGAAGAACGGCTTTTTCTATGTGAAGTTCGGATTAGCAGACGATGTCACCAGAATCCTCCAGGGTGGACCGTGGACGTTCGACGGGAGGCTGATTATCCTGAAGGAGTGGACCCCGGACCTGAAATGTGAGAAGGAAGTCCTCAATGCCATTCCGGTCTGGATCCGCTTTCCGGAGTTCCCGGTGCGATATTGGAGCATTCCTCTGCTCATGAGACTTGCTAGTTTGGTGGGAAGACCGATTAAGGCGGATGATGCTACAGCCTTCCGCTCGAGGCTGATGTATGTGCGGATGTTCGTAGAGATCCAGGCTGGAGGGAAGCTGCCGAGCGTATTGGAGTACGAGGTTCCTTCGGGTGAGGTACTTACTCAGAGAGTTGAGTACGAATGGGTGCCCCCTACCTGTTCTTATTGTGCTTGCTTCGGACATCTTGATAGCTCATGCCCGTCTAGAGGATTGCAGAGGGGGGCGGCACCGGCTACTACTGAGTCCCCTGGCCCCTCTCGGGAGATGGCGTCTGCCCCCGGAAATGTCAGAGAGGGAGAGAGTATGCGGGAGGGAGACCACCCGATGGAGGAGGCTAGGAGTCAGAGCCTTCCTATCTTGCCTGCGGCGACTCCTCCTGGGGGAGCTATGGTTGTCTTCTCAGTGCAGAGGAGTATGGTCACCAGAGGCATGGTGGCTTCTGAACTTGAGGGGAGAGGAGTTGGCGGATCGGCTAGTGAGCAAGTTTATAGCAGGAAGAGGCGGGCGGGTCCTTTGCGGGATGGTCCCCCTAGTGGGGGGGGGGGGGGGGGGTCACCCTCCGGTTACGGGAGAGGAGCTTTGTGTTGACAACCCAGCCTGGGCCCTGATGCTTACTCAGGTCCCCACCCAGCTTGTCCCTACTGTTGAGGTGGAGGAGGAAATGACAGAGGCTGAAGTGGTACCACCCCCGGGTACCAGTTCAGGTGACTTACAGGGGGACCCCTCACTTATTAATTAATGACGGTTATAGCCTGGAATGTGAGGGGTGCGTGCTCACTAGGGAGATGGAGGGAGATTTGTGGAGTTTTACACAGGGAGAAATGTGATATCTCTGTTCTGTTGGAAACCAAGATTAAAGGGGATAAGACTCTTGTTCGCCGGACTCCCAATCATTGGTGCCAGTTGCACAACTTGGCTCTTTGTGACATGGCGATGATTTGGGTCAGATGGAGCTCGAAGTGTTGGGATGGGGACTTGGTCGTGATGTCGGAGCAGCTGATTGCCATCGTTTTCACGAACAAAGGTGGCTTTCGGTTCTTATTGGGAGCGATCTACGGGCACAACGACAGGAGACGTCGGGAGGCCTTATGGAGTGACATTGCTAGAGTGGCGACCGCTGCTGCTTCCTCTAACCTTCCCCTCCTCCTGATGGGTGACTTCAACGCTCTTTTGCACAGAGGGGAGAAGATGGGTGGCAGACCGGTTCCAGATCCGATCTTGCATAATTTCCAGAGTTGTCTCCTCCAGTCTGGCCTTTATAGTCTTTCGCGCTCGGGGTATATCTGGACCTGGCACAACAAAGCAGTCAGGAACATGGTTGCTTGTCAGTTGGATAGGGCTCTGGGCAACGGGGAGTGGTTCCGCCGCTTTCCTCATTCTCTGGCTGAGGGGTTGGCCGCTGGGACGAGTGATCATTCCCCTATCAGGGTTGGATTCTCTTCCACCCCTTCAGTTTGGCCCCGTCCTTTTAGGTACAACAACAGCTGGTTTCTCTCTGAGGGCTACTCAGAGGCGATTTCGGAGGGTCTTGCTCATCAGGTTGTGGGAACTGCTCAGTATCAGATGGCACACAGGCTCAAATCCACGAAGAAGGCTCTACGGTCTTGGGTGAAGGGCTTGCCCAAGTCCTCCCTTGAAGACAAGGAGGTGGAGCTTCGGGACATCCAGCATGCTATGCAATCTGACATTTTAAATGGGGGGCTTGCGGCTAGAGAGAAGGAGCTGATTGGGGAAGTCAATACTCTTCGACTTCAGAAGGAGATTAGTGCGGCTCAGCGCGCTAAATGCTCCTGGCTTAAGAATGGCGATCGATGTACCAAGTTCTTCTATGATGTCATTCGCACCAGACAACATCGGAACACCATCTCTCAGCTTCTGGATACTGAGGGTAATCTGATTGGGGAGCCGTCCAAGATCTCAGGAGAGGCGGTCAGGTATTACTCTGAGTTATACTTTCAGAGTGATTATCTATCGGTGTTCCCAGATGTAGTCACGAAGAGATTGGTGACCCCATATGGGAATAGCCTCCTGCTTCCCCTGTCACTATGGAGGAGGTGGAGGCCATTATCAAGAATGCGGACCCCAACAAAGCTCCAGGCCCAGATGGATTTAGTAGTGGGTTCTACAAACACCATTGGGATATTCTAAAGGTCCCGGTTCTCGAGACGGTCCAGGAGTTCTTTACTGAGGGGGAACTACTGAAGGAGCTGAATCACACTTTCTTGACTCTGGTTCCTAAGAAGGAGGGGACGACCTCGCTGGCGGACTTTAGGCCTATTGCGTGCTGTAATTATCTTTACAAAATAATTACGCACCTTATGTGCCGGTGTATGGAGGGGATCATGCAGGACCTTGTCTCCCCGAACCAGGCAGCCTTCA
Organism: Iris pallida; assembly: GCA_029216955.1. Taxonomy (NCBI): domain Eukaryota; kingdom Viridiplantae; phylum Streptophyta; class Magnoliopsida; order Asparagales; family Iridaceae; genus Iris; species Iris pallida. Next base: position 67,598 of record JANAVB010012759.1, on the reverse strand, counting down.
TCAAGGGGCGATCTATAGCTGAGCATAGCCTTCTAGCTCATGAGATGGTGAGGGGCTTCAAAAAACCTGGTGGGGAGAAGGCTTGTGTGAAGCTGGATCTGAGGAAGGCTTATGACATGGTCAACAGAGAGTTCTTATGCCACCTTCTGACTGCTATTGGGTTTGATGATCGCTGGGTTGCATTGGTTCGGGAGTGCATATCATCCCCCACCTTCTCGGTCCTTATCCAGTGTATTCCGCATGGGTTCTTCAAAAGCAACTGTGGTCTCGGGCAAGGTGATCCCCTATCACCTTACCTGTTCACGCTTGTCATGGAGTACTTCACCTGCTTGATGGATAAGGCGGTCCATTTTGGGAGGATTGTCAGTCGAGCCTCCGGTTACCCATCTCATTTATGTTGACGACCTTCTGGTGTTCATTCAGCCTTCGTTGGAGGGTATGAACACGTTATCGGAGATTATGGGTGAGTTGGAATCACACTCGGGGCTCCAGATGAACAGAGAGAAGAGCAGGGTCTACTTCAGTTCACCCTGCCTTCAGAAGGAGGAGTGCGCTGATGCTCTGGGAGTGGAGAAAAGTGAGCTCCCGGTGAAATACCTGGGAGTCCCATTGACAGTCAATTATGCTCGAGATTAGGATTGCTATAGCCTGGTGGAGTATGTCCAGTGGAGAGTGGAGGGTTGGCAAGCTGCCGGGTTATCTTTTGGGGGGCGCATCGAGTTACTCCGATCAATTATCTCTATCCTGGCCCAGTTCTGGCTGCAGTCTACTTTGCTACCCGTGGCTACTATCAGGAAAGTTGAAAGGATCTGTGCCGATTTCATCTGGAGGGGGGGGGGCCTTCATGCGATTTCTTGGGATCGGCTCTGTCGGTCGAAGGAGGGAGGTGTGGGACTCCGTCCTCTGTTGGCTATCAGGAATGTCTCGGCCCTGAAACTGGCATGACGGTTCATCAAAGGGAGATCCCTCTGGGCGGAGTGGATGCAGTCTCATTATGTGAGGAATGACAACTTCTGGAGGTGTGGTATTGACAACAACCACTCTGTGACCTTCAAACAAATTCTGAGACGCAGAGCTGTTCTCAAATCGGCTATCAGGAGGGTCATGTGTGATGGGGCTGGAATTGACCTATGGCTGGATCCTTTGATTGAGCATCAGTCTCTTGTGGACATTATGGGAGATCGAGATCACAGGGAGGCGGGCCGAGGTCTGTCTTGTAAGCACATCATCAGGAATGGTGCTTGGAGTCCGGAATCCTACTGCCATACTGAGGAGCTTGGTGAGATTATTCGAGGGATTGAGATTGACCCATCCCAGTCTGAGGATTTTTGGGTTTGGGATCCGCCTGGTGTGACTGGCAGTACTACCTCGGGGGGGTTCACCTTGCAGAGCGGCTACAATCTTATGCGTAGTGCCAATCCTCCTATTAGTGATTATGACTTCATCTGGTACAAGGATCTGGCCAGAAAAATGCAGCTATGTATGTATCGCCTGCTTCTTGGTCGTCTTCTGACCAGGGACAGACTCATATCTTTTGGGATCCAGGTCCTCAATCCGAGGTGTGCACTCTGTGATTTGGAGGAGGAATCGATGACCCATCTATTTTTTGACTGTGGAGTTGCATGGTCTGAGCAGAACCGTCTGCTGGGTGGAGGTATTTCTGGCATGTTGATTGGAGCAATCATCACGGGTATTCGGGATTGCAAAGGGCGAGGTGGTATGGTCTGGTTCAAGACTGCGAGGATTCGGCTGACTGCCGCTGTCTGGCATGTTTGGCGGGAGAGGAATCGGCGCATTTTCGAGGGATTTACCACCCCTCCAGTTGGTATCCTTCACAATGTGGAGTTTGATGTAAAAGAAATGGTTGACTGACGGGTGGGCGACCATCTTGTCTGTTTGTTGTATGAGTATTGTCGGATTTTGGAATAAAATTTACCCTTTTTCCAATATATATATATATATATATATATATATATATATATTGTTAGAGTTAATATTGTTATTTATCTTATGAGGGTACAATAGTAATTGTGGCTGTATTGTTTATCAATATAAATACACATGAGATCGAACCTAGGGTTTCAAGTCCTTGCAATCTCCTTTCTCATATTCTCTCTTCTCATTCTTTTCTCCTTCTATTCTCTCCAAACTTCACTTGGTATCAGAGCATCTTTTTAAGGTACTTTACATCCAATCCACGACTGTATCAAATTTTTTTTGGCTGTTTTTTTCCGTCTACTTTTCATGAATCGTCGTTCGTGGTTCGTTTATGAGATCTAGGGTTTCTATAGATCTTCGTTGGTTGTTCGTTGTCGGTTGTGGTTCGTTGTGAGATCTAGCGTTCCAGAGATCTCGTCTTTCTGTTGCATCTACAAGTATGACGGGGATCGAATCTTCTGGCAAGGTTAATAGTGCTGGTGGTGGTAGCGAAGGTGGTTCTCCTTTTACTGTTATTCATAATGATGAATTGGAAAAATTGATTACAACGGTAAAACTCAATGGGGCGAACTAACTTGCCTGATTCGGGTCTATCAAAGTAGTGTTGAGTGTTAGCCCAATGATTATATCATGTTTTTGAATATGGCTAATCAATTAAGTCTAACATAATAACATCACTAATATTCATGTAATCACTATCATGTTACTACTTAAACTTAGCATTGTCCTAGATGTTCTATATCATATTGCTATGCTTGTATCATATTGTTTTGTTCGTCTAACATGTTCTTAGACATGCAAAAAGCATGATCAAGTTTTGTCAAACCAGGACATATGCAATACAGAATTACTGATGGGCCAAAGACGGCGTTATATAAGAAGATTTCTCTGAACCGCCTAATGACCTATCTGGGGCCTCGCATCGGGGGTTCCGCTTCCCGGTCAGCGGACAGGGGTCGAGGGGGCAGCGCCCCTCGTCAGGGGTTCGGGGGCGAAGCCCCCGAAAGGTATTCAGATTTCCAGATCTGTTTATCTTTGGACAACCGCCATCAAGTGAAAAATGCGTCTTCAATTCTGCTCAAATATTTGAAGAAATGCGTTATCAAAGGGCTCTTGGTTTTCCTATTTTATCAATGTAATTTTTCCTATTTATTGAGTCTAGGAATACGATGTACACTACATCGTACTGACAAATAGGCTATCCAAGAAACATTTTCAAAATACCCTTTCATTTTGAAAACAAGCCACTTACAAAAGCCCAAACTATTTCCTAACTGCTTGACTTATTTAAAAAGCCCAAAACCAATTTGCAGAAAATCTGACAGAACTCCAACAGAACTCGGCCCGAGTTCGGCCAGAGTTCGGTTAGTGAACGTTGCTTTTTGAACTTGGTTTTCCTGCAGTTACGGATTCCAACGAGATTTTCTCATAGAGTTCTGTCCGAATTCTGCCCGAATTCTGTCAGAATTTTGTCTTTGGAAAAACTATAAATAGAGAAGGATTTCGATCATTTCAGCACACCAATTCACTTTCATATCTCTTCTCTATAAGCCTACTACTTCTTCCAAAGTGTTCTGAGCTATTCATTTTCAAATTCCAAGCCAGTTACAATCCTCTAGTCGATTTGCCAGTGCGGTACGGTCTAGAAGTTTCAGAGTGATTGTAATCAGAGGCTTGATTGAAGAAAGACACTTCACAATTGAAGTTGGTCGAGTACTTCGGATCAAAGCTCGCGTTGTAGAAGTTGCAAGAACTTCGGATGAAAACTTGTGGTAATTTTCCATAGTGGATTCAACTGGAAGCTAGAGTTCTTCCGACTGGACTAGTCCTCACAAGAGGAAAACCAGTATACATCCTTGTGTTTGCTCTCTACTCTCTACTTTTCATTTACATATCTGTGATATATATTTTGTGATCTTGCTGCTAACATTTTTTAATTAGCTAAATTCCGCTGCCTACTCTATTCACCCCCCTCTAGAGTATTGTGCTTTACAACTCGTTCCTACAATCGGTCCTACAATTGGTATCAGAGCCAGTGCTCCATCTAGAGGTATTATATTCTGATCCCAATTGTTCCTACAATTGGTATCAGAGCAGGTTATACAGGTAAAGCGAGGTAACACTGCTATTATGTTCTTATTTATTATAACTGTTGTTACATAGATCACAGTATCACATATGGCAAGTATGTACTTTACAACTGAAGAGCAATCCACAAATAGACTCCCATTATTTGATAGAACAAACTATAGTTATTGGAAGACACGAATGAGCTTCTACCTGAAGTCTTTAGATTTTGACTTATGGTCAATTGTTGTCAATGGCTACAAAAAGCCTATTATCACTTCTATTCTCACGTCCTCTATAATCAACAAGCCTTATTATAGTTACACGGAGGAAGAGAAGAAGTTAGCTAGCCTTGATGCAAAGGCTATGCTTATCTTTTATTGTGCTGTAGACACAAATGTATTTAATCTTATTAATACTTGCACAACATCTCATAAAATTTGGGAAGTTCTTGAAGCTACTTATGAGTGCAGGTATGAAAGCAAAACTAGCAACTCCAGAGAGAAGGATAGTCTTCATAATGATGCAAACATATACATGATGGAATTGGGATTTGAGGTACAACACAATTCCTTATACGAAGAAGAGCTTGTATGTGACAATTGCAAGAAGATAGGCCATATCCAAGAAGATTGTACTACTGCTAGAAAGGAGAGTCACTATGAACAATCAAATGAAGGTAAATCATCGTCTTACAAGTACACTAGCACGAGCATATGGTGTGAAAGCGAAGCAACAGATTCTGAAGAAGAAGAGAGACCTCATAAAGCTGCAAATTTATGCTCAATGACATTATCTAACAAGGTACAAAATAATTCCCTTCTTGAAGAGAATGAATTTTCTTATGATGAGTTATCTGTTGCTATCAGTGATCTGTTAGAAGAACACAAGAAAGTATTAGATAAGTATAAGCAAGCTAGAAATGATATTCTATTCTATAAGCGTGAGAATGAAAAGCTTACTTGCTTATTGAATGATGCTAGAAATAGTTCTCCTTCTGATAATTCTACTGAGATTTCCACACTGAAGTTTAGATTGCATGAGGCACTTGATTGCATTGAGAAAAGCACTCAAAAAATGCTAAACTTAAGGAGGAATTAGAATCAGAAAAGAAGAAGTATTCTATTGCTTCATGTAGAATTGATGCTTTTTCTGCTAATTATGATGAGATCTGTGCTAACTCTAAAAAGTTAGAGATTAGACTGGAAAAGCAGGTAGTACAACCTACAACTCAGTCTAACACAAGACACTTAGCATATCACAAAGTCACACACGTCAGATCTTTTACAAAGGAAGCAAGCAAAGCTAAAGCTTCGCACAACCATGCTTTCTATTACAAGTATCCACGCACATCATATCACACTACTGCACGTTCTCATACTGCTGCATATAGTACTAATATTAATACTTTCTGTCATTATTGTGGTATGAATGGACATATTTCTAATCATTGTCAGATTAGAAAACTAGTTGATATAAACTTGTGCAAATGGGTTCCCAAAGCTAACAAATGTGGATCCAAGTATTGGATACCAAAGTCTTCACCTTATATTGCAGGTGAAACTTCTCATATCAAATAGAACCATGGAACATGTTGGTGATTGCAAAGCTACAAAGGTCATCTTCCATGCAATTGCACCAACAGAAGTGTGGTCACTAGAACCACTTCGGTAACATGCTTCCTAAATAGTTTTTAATATCTAGCATGTTCTTATTGCCTTCTTACTATTAGCTTTCATTGATATCTTTTAAATTGTTTATTGTTTGAATCAATGTGAGACATAATCCTAGCATGACTAGCTGTTTAGCTTAAATGATTAGTTCACACTATATAGTATGTTATTTTCTACTAGTGTGACACATTTATCTATGTATGCTCTTTATTTTAGTTTTATCCTTGAAGCATGCATACCACTCTAGTCTATAGGAGCTTTTGTTTTTGGTTAATATGCTTTTGACTCTTCGCCTTTAATATTTTTTAATGGCCACTTCTTACCGATTTGTCTTTATCATGTTACATTTACTTTGATCGGTATTTTGTGAGTATGTATGTTTAGCACAAGTCTCCTATTTACTTGAAAAGTATATACATATACTTTTATGTTAACCTTGTGCTTGCATAATATATTCTCTATTGATTCTCAAATTTTATTTTGATTAACTTCTTATGAATCAATTAAAATCTTTGTCTGACAAAGCATATTTATGCATGTTTTTGATCTTGTGATATTTTTTTATATGCTTATTAAGGATACATGAATAATTCATTTTCATTTATATATTGCTCATGTTTCTTATATTTTTGTATAAATATTTTTATGGGGATATATGAGTTAAGTTCAAGTTCTATATTATTTTAAAAAAGTAGTTTTTAAACTTGTGCTTATCTCATACTTAAGCTATTGATTTTTTTAAAACAAATTTATGTTATCTTTATTAGCTTCTTCCTCAAAGCCTCTTTTTCTTGGCTTTTTGGTTGACATTTTGGATACATGATATTTTTAATATCTTGATAAACCATTATTTGGGTATTTACTTCTTTTATATTTAGAGATTTTGGATTTCGATGATGTTCGATGATACTGCATATATTCCTTTGAATCTAAGTTCTTAAGAGTAGAAATCATTTTGGGAACAAGTCGAAAGGGTCCTTCTGTCATACAGGTATAAATAACCTGAAGCGACACGGTGTACTAGTCTTCAGACTACGGCTAGCTGGGAACCGGCCCCTACAGCTAACCCGAAGTGATCAATACTTTATAAACTTAAGATTTATTAAGGTGTACTTGCAACTATCGTCTAGTTCTGGATCCAAGGTACTAAACCCAGTCCCCTAGGTTCCAAAATACATCAACGTATCTAGGTCCTACATTTTGATTTACAAATGTTTTATATTTTATTGTTACCCAATGATTTTGTAGCACATATGGATAAATGTAATTGATACATCTTATACCGAATGCTACATTGTTTTAAGATTTTTTTTTTAAGTCCATAGAATATAATTGATTTTATATTGCACTAATTCTTCTTAAATTCTCGGTTATTAAAGAAGAGATTTGTTTTGGGTACAAGCCTACAAAGGGTCTGTCTTTCACCACGGCTACGGCTAAAGCGAAGCGGTACTTAAGTGTTCTCCGGTGAACCTCCGTTAGCTGGGACAGTACCCCTACAGCTAACCCAAGATTGATCAACGCTTTATAAACTAAAGATTTATTGAGATCTAGTTGCAATTGTTATCTGATGGATTTTGGATTTTAGGTTTGATGGATAATATTATTTAATGATTTAATTTTACAAAAGGTAACATATATTGTTCTTCATAGGTTAATGTTTGTCATCTTTTGATATATTTATTTTTCTGTCATACTATTCGATATTCAGAATTGATTTGATATTGTGACTACTCATTAAATATTATAGTCTTGTGATTTCGTCTTTAACTTGTGTAATATTCAATGATTTAGAGCTTTATATTATTATCTTCTTATTTAAGTTACTTACTGTTTACAACAGTAACTCTTTGCAGGGGAGAAGTCATGCATATTGAATGTCTCTCTCTCAAAGCGTTTTTTTTCTTTAAACCTTACAGTTGTCAGGTGGACACCGTGCTAAGGCTTTAAAAGGGAAGAAATGAACTTTGATAAGAAGACCTAATATTTTTGAATTAGTTTTCTACTTTTGGAAATATGTCTTTGAATTTTTTAAAAAATTTTTGTCAATACTATTTTTTTGGATATAGCCATGTAAAGGTGGAGCAGTTAATTGTTTCAAATCAATTATCCCCTTGACATGCCATACACTTTTTCTTTGAACATATATCTAGTTATGTTTATTTGTTCAAATGGATTTATTTATGATTTATGGATTCTTTTATTAAAATTGATTCCGTGATTCGAATCGCCAGCTTTCAGTCTGAGGACTAAATGGACGCATTCGAACATTTATTAAGACAGTTTTTCGTAATAAATTCCACATTTTTGAAAAGTCTTTTTGATTTGTTTTTGATTTATTGAATCTGTTCGGTACTCAAATGTTTTTATTAAAGACAGTTTTCAAAAACTTTTAATGTCTTGAAATATTACTTTTATATATATATTGGAGATATATTTTGTTTGTTCATCTTTAAGCATTTATTCATTGGATATTTCTTTTATTTGCCTAAAGATGATATTTGTTTTTGGAACTTATATGCATTTGATCAAAGGAAAGAAAGATCCATATCTTGGATATTCCTTAGATTTTGTTATTATTTATTTTATCTATTTTTGCATATAAATTACTTCGAAACTAGACACACATATTTTAAGGGGGAGCAAATTAATTGTTTCAATTATTTTATGTCCTTAATATGTGGTATACCTAGTTCATCATGGACATATATTCTTTTACTTAACATATCTTGTTGAGTTGTTCATGATATTTGGATTTGTATTGGATGAGAGAATATATGATTATTATTATTTAATTCTCTCATTCGAGTTTCTAAAAATTATCTTGCCAAATATATTAATTATTCTTATTTGATTGATTTTAAATTACTTTTGGCATTTCTTATTGAGATTTTATCTCAAAGTTCATGATTATCTTATTTAGACTAATCTTACTTTGCGGGGGAGCATTCAAGTCGACTAGATTTCTCCTTCTCAAGTATTTTGTCTTCATTACCTTCATGTTTATCTAATGGATATACATATATCATGCTAAGGTAATTGAATTCAAATGCATGAACTTTGGTATAGATTTTGCATAGATTCTAGTATACTTATTTTGATCTCTTTTTGATGATTATACTCTTTATGGAATTGATTCACTAATTTGTATGGGCAAATTATGAATCATATTTTTTGGTCATTGTTAAAAGTCTCATTATATTTTTGATTCTTTTATATATACTAGATCTGCGAATTTCTATTCCTCATGATTCATTTATGACCAATGATTGATTCCTTTTGATATATTTTTTGGTCTATTTTCAAAACACAATATGATGAACAAAATATGTTTTGAATGTCATTTATGAATTTCTAGTTGGTAAACTATGTCTTGATTGATTTTAATGTTTTTAAGTTCAACCAACTATTTTTGACAAGTTTTTCTACTATAGTTATGCAATTTTCCAAACTTGTCGTTACACTGTTCTCTTAATCCTTGATCATGATTATTTTTGCTTTCCTCCTTTACTTATGCTTGAGTTCATTTTAGCTCTAATTACGGGGGAGCTTATTTTTGATCATGTCAAAGGGGGAGAAATAAGTTTAAGTTAGCACACAATATTCTAGTATTATGTGTTTATTAGAATATTCTAGTATTATGTGTTTATTAGTGATACATGCATCTATTGTATATATATTAAACTTAAAGGATTTGCCATAATCAAAAAGGGGGAGATTGTTAGCCCAATGATTATATCATGCTTTTGAATATGGCTAATCAATTAAATTTAACATAATAACATCACTAATATTCATGTAATCACTATCATGTTACTACTTAAACTTAGCATTGTCCTAGATGTTCTATATCATATTGCTATGCTTGTATCATATTGTTTTGTTCGTCTAACATGTTCTTAGACATGCAAAAAGCATGATCAAGTTTTGTCAAACCAGGACATGCAATACAGAATTACTGATGGGCCAAAGACGGCGTTATACAAGAAGATTTTTTTTGAACCGCCTAACGACCTACCCGGGGCCTCGCATCGGGGGTTCCGCTACCCGGTCAGCGGACATGGGTCGAGGGGGCAGCATCCCCCGTCAGGGGTTCGGGGGCGAAGCCCCCGAAAGGTATTCAGATTTCCAGATCTGTTTATCTTTGGACGACCGCTGTCAAGTGAAAAAGACGTCTTCAAGTCTGCTCAAATATTTGAAGAAAGGCGTCATCAAAGGACTCTTGGTTTTCCTATTTTATCAATGTAATTTTTCCTATTTATTGAGTCTAGGAATATGATGTACACTACATCGTACTGGCAAATAGGCCATCCAAGAAACGTTTTCAAAATACCCTTTCATTTTGAAAACAAGTCCACTTACAAAAGTCCAAACTACTTCCTAACTGCTTGACTTATTTAAAAACCCCAAAACCAATTTGCAAAAACCCTGACAGAACTCCAACAGAACTCGGCCTGAGTTCGGTTAGTGAACGTTGCTTTTTGAACTTGGTTTTCCTGCAGTTACGGATCCCAACGAGATTTTCTCATTGAGTTCTGTCCAAATTCTGCCCGAATTCTGTCAGAATTCTGTCTTTGGAAAAACTATAAATAGAGAAAGATTTCGATCATTTCAGCACACCAATTCACTTTCATATCTCTTCTCTATAAGCCTACTACTACTTCCAAAGTGTTCTGAGCTATTCATTTTCAAATTCCAAGCCAGTTACAATCCTCTAGTCGATTTGCCAGTACGGTACGGTCCAGAAGTTTCAGAGTGATTGTAATCAGAGGCTTGATTGAAGAAAGACACTTCACAATTGAAGTTGGTCGAGTACTTCGGATCAAAGCTCGCGTTGTAGAAGTTGCAAGAACTTCGGATGAAAACTTGTGGTGATTTTTCATAGTGGATTCAACTGGAAGCTAGAGTTCTTCCGACTGGACTAGTCCTCACAAGAGGAAAACCAGTATACATCATTGTGTTTGCGTTTGCTCTCTACTCTCTACTTTTCATTTACATATCTGTGATATATATTTTGTGATCTTGCTGCTAACATTTTTTAATTAGCTAAATTCCGCTGCCTACTCTATTCACCCCCCTCTAGAGTATTGCGCTTTACAACTCGTTCCTACAATCGGTCCTACATTGAGGACAAAGAAGTTTTTGATGGAATAACCCCCCGCCTGAAATGTCCGCCGAGTATGGGGATTTGATGAGTGCTGATACATATGTTATGTCGTGGTTGTGGCATAGTATGGAGTAGCACATCGCTTCTAATGTTCAGTGGTGTGAATCTTTCAAACAAATTTGGGCATCTCTGGAATAATTATATTCGCAGAAGCGGAACGTGGCCCATATCTATGGGTTGTAAGAGTTATTGTTTAATACATAACAAAATGGGAAGCCTGTTCATGAATATTTGGCTTCAAAGAAGGCTTTGTGGGAGGAATTGCTACAATATCATCATGCTACTACTAATTTGAAGGAAACACAGCGACAGAAGGAAGAGTTTCATGTTTCACTTATCATGGTCGGCTTGGATCATTATCTCGAGTCTTATAAGGCTCAGATCCTTGCTGGAGAGCAGTTACCTACGGTGGTTGTCACTCCCCGTTCCCAGAATGCGTATTTTAACACGTGTACTGCTTGAATGTATTTATTTAATATTATCATGCATTTATTCTGTATTTAATTCCTTTCATTTTTACGCTAATTATTTTTCTGTATTTTATTTTCTGTTCTTGTTTTTGCTCTTGGGTTCGGCTTGGGTTGGTTTGTTTTGGTGGTTCATCATGAACCCAACCAACCACCTGCCACCATCTCCATTTAAAGCCCAACCCTCTCTCTCTCTCTTCATTACTTTTTTTTTTCATTTACTCTTCTTCCTCCTAACTCTCTCCACCTACCAAGAGCATAGGCAAGTGCACCTTGCTTCCACATGAGAACCTATTTTTATGGTTCATTTATCTTCCTCTCATGATTCTAAGAAAGTTTAGAACTTGACATTTTCCATTTTGAAAGTTTTATTTTTGTAGATCTAGAAATTTGCTATTTTCGGATTTTAATGGTTTTGATCTCTCAAACTTCCTTATTTCCAAATTTTGAGCATTTCAGGTTGTTGAGATTTGTGTTATACCCCATTTTGATCCATGGAAGTCCCATTTTTGGCTTCGGTTGAAGGTTTCATGGAATTGGAGTTCGAGAGGTTATCTACGCCTACGTTTTACGTACCCGCGTAATATCAAGCTCTACGCCTACGATCATTCGTGTCAGCGTGAATCTGGATTACGCAAGTCTACTCTGGCTTGGCGTATTTCCTTTACGCGTATTTCTTCACGCGTAATGTTATTTTACGCGTACTACTAATTTACGCGTAACATAATTTCCTACTCTCTTACGCGTACTAGTTTACGCGCAATGTTATTCGTTTACGCGTACAAGTTTACGCGTAAAACTATTTCTTTACGCATACAGTTCACACATAACATTACTTCCTTTACCCATGTTCCTTTACGCGTACAATATTTTACGCATAACGCTACTTTTACGCGTAACGTTATTTTTACGCGTAACCCCATTTTTACGCGTACTTCCTTTGGCGTAAGACGAGTTTTACGCGTATTTCATTGAGCGTACTCCTCTACGCGTAAGCTTTATTCCTTCATGCGTAAACTTCCCTCACGCGTAAAGTTTCTTTACGCGTATTTCATTGGACGTACTTCTCTGGCTTGGCGCATTTCATTGAGCGCACTCCTTAGGCGCATGGCACCCCTTATAATATCCTTACGCCTTTTGACATGAACTAGATATAATCATGATATGTTTATATTTTTAATACACATTGTTGTGTGTGTAGAATGGAATAAAATAGATGATTTCTTTATTGAAGTGAGATTACATATATATAGGAGAGGCTAGCCTCCTCTCCTATTACTCTAAGCAATGTGGGACTAAAGCCCAATAACTAATAACTCTAATATAACACTTAACACCCTCCCTCAAGCTGGAGCATAGATGTCAATCATGTCCAGCTTGTTACATAAAAATTGAACCCGTGGACCCAGAAGAGGCTTTGTGAAGATATCAGCTATTTGGTCGCCGGTCCGCACATGTTGAAACTTTATCACTTCTTTTGTATATTCATTACGAACAAAATGAATGTCAATTTCAATATGCTTCGTCCGTTCATGAAATACTGGATTGGTGGCAATGTGAATAGCAGATTGGTTATCACACCATAGGTCTGCCACTTGAGATCCTGCGTCTTCTCTCAGTTCTTGTAGGAGATGCTTCATATATAATATCTATGACGTGCCATGAGCAATAGCTCGATATTCTGCTTCCGAGCTTGAGCGTGCTATCACACTTTATTTCTTGCTTTTCCATGATACTAGATTTTCGCCAACAAATACTAAGTAGCCAGATGTAGACCGTCTATCTGTCAAACTTGCCCCCCCAGTCAGCATCAGTAAAACACTCAATGCGAGTGTGTCCATTATTCTCCATTCGAATTCCTTTTCCTGGATTCTTTACTAGATAACACAAAATTCTGAGAAACATCTAACAGAAATAAAATATTTTATTCAACTGGAAAAGTCTGGAAATAAAACAAACAACAACAATATTCATTATTATTACAAAAGATTTTGAAAAGGAAAGTAAAGGAAAGTGCTAAGCCAACATTCTATGGTTCAGGGGTTCCTGGTTCAGCCTCTGAGGGACCTAAGTCTGTCCCGTAGAAAGTGCAGTAAGGCAGCTCCTCTTCGTCGCAATCATCTAAAAATGTTGGGTCTCCAGTCAGGAGGGAGCAAGAACATATTTCATTCACATCTAGCAATTCTAAATTAATAATAAATGTAAAGTGCGAGACAGTTAAAGAAATAATATATTTTTTGTATTTAATAGTAAAAAGACCAACAAGCAAGATGATGTCAATGTCCAGAATGATGTAATGCTAAGCTAGTGTTTGAGTATATAACAGGGCCTGTGACCGGCTGGGATAGAGGCAATATGTATACTAACGTTTTGGCCAAAACGAATAGTATACGGTACAGCTCAACCCCCTGTGTGGTAGGGGTTAGCGCGAGATGAGAAACGAGCGAGATTTGGCTTTGGTCACAGACGTTATACTACTCCCCCAAGCAATCCCCAAGTCAATGAGTCAATAATCAATAACTAACATGTCAAGATAGCCATCTAGCAATCCATCAACCTATGTGGAGTCCGAGAGGGATCCACGGTGAATCAGTGTAACTATACTACATGTAACTAACTGATGCATACATTTAATTATCAAAATAAAACGTAGACATGGAATAGATATGAAACTTGCCTCAGAGTATTCCTTAACTTGGCAGCAACCAGAAAGTGACTGCTAGGGTTTACAGATCCGAACCTACAAGATCGTAATGCCAGTTTTAGTAACCAGAATTACGTCCTAAATCTAAGGTACAAAACTAGGCCAAGTTTACAGGTTGGTGATCCTAATTGGAAACCATTTGTACATAAAGTAGGTTTTGTTACTAAACTAAAATTAATATATAACCGTTTAAGTAAATATAGGTTTTGTCGTAAATAAATAATTATTAAGAAAAATTACTTAAAAATGTATTTTTTTGAAATTAGTAATTTTGTAGGAAAATAGATTTATCTAAAAAATGTTTGAAAGTAGAATTTATTTATCTAGATTAATTATTTAACAAAAAATGGTTTTCCTTAAAATTATATCTTTTAATCATTTTCGTAAATAACATAAAAAATCACCTTTAATTATTAAAATAGCAATTAATGCATAAAATATATTTTCTTACCAAAATAATGGTTTTAAGTTACTATAAAAGATTTCAGGTTTTATTAATAAATACCATTTACCAAAATAATCATTTTAACACATAATTCGTTTATAGAAATTAATTAGCTTTCTTTATTAATCTATTTACCGAAAACCTTTTTGATTTAAAAAAAACATTTAAAAGAGAATTTATAATATATATATCATTATCTATTTGAAATTAATTTTATTATATATTTTCTAACAAAACTTTTACTTAAAGAATAATAATTCAAATCCACTATTTATTAACTAATGCCTAAATAAAATAAAGACTTTTGTAAATAATCTACTAAATGATTTCTAGGTTTTTAGATATACATACAACCAAGTTTATAACCACAAAATTAAATAATCTAATTCATACATCCACATTTTAAATTAATTAAAGTTTATGCAACCAGCAACCTAAACAAAGTTTCCTAAAAGTAATTTATTACCAACATTGCTATTAATAACACACAAAAACTAAATAATAATCTACAGAAACTAATATTAATTTACTTAACAGTCTCTAAGTCCAGAAAGTGAAATATGGGTTCTGACAGAAAGGAAAGAGTTTCTGGAACAGAAACTTACCGGAACGAAGGAGCACCGAGGGGATGCCTCGGACTCGGAACGAAATGTCGGAAAACCGACGGAAGGTCGGACACAGGCATGGGTGCACGCACGGAGCGTGCGGACGCACTGGGGGCCGCGGTGGGGCGCGACACGGGCGGTGGCGGCCGGCACTGTCGCGGGAGCGACGCGGGGATGGGCTCGGATGGTGAGGGAGTGGGGTCTGGATTCGGAGAGGATGACGAGACGAACGCGACGGTGGTCTCGGATTTGGATTTGGTGGAGGGAGGAGAGAGTTATGGATTTATTTGTGAAGGTTTTGGGTGAGAGAGAAGCTTCTGTGAGTTTCTGTTTCTGCAGAATGAGCGTACGAGGGAGATGATGGTGAGGGAATTAGTGTTGGGGGTTACGTGCGGGTAGTGGGGCTAGAAAATAGGATCTGAGAGGAATGTTTCTCATAAGTTTGAAATTTGAATTTCAAGGGTTGGAAATGGGCTTGGGCCAAGGGGTTGGGTCAAGACTAGGACTTAAACAAAACTAGCTAAAAGGCTTACAATTAAAAAAAATAATAAAGCATTCATATATTAATTATTTACAAATCATGGGCTTCACACATACAACCTAAAAGGCCAGTTGGTGGATAGGGAAAACCATTTTAGTTCCACAATATAGGATAAGTCAACTTTGAGCAATCCTCAGTTTTCTAGATTAAGGAAGATTCTGGAGTCTCTAGACAAAGAGGGTAGATAATGTTCACTAAAAGGAATAATATTCTTCGAGGTACAATAAAAATATTGCTGATTTGCTGAACGAAACATGACGACTTAAGTCAACCTGATATCAAAATGCAACCTCTTCAAAAAAGAGAGCCAATTTTACTTAGACTGCTAGTGGCATTAAATGCTATTTTGAGATGCTTGTGTTGGAGATAGTGGGTGTGTTTTAACTGTGGATTTATTTAGTCCATGTTTTTTGAGGTTGTCCAACATTGGATAATTAGTTCTCATGTATCAAGCGTCGTCATACGCCGACATCTATCCAGAGGGTTTTTTTTGGGTTTGTGTCGACCTTCACTGTTGAACTCCTTCGATCGCGGACTCGGTTCTTCTATGATGTTCAGCTTGTTTTTCTATCAGTACCCTTTTGTAACAAGCTGGACATGTTGCAGATGTTCCAGCTTGAGGGGGAGTGTTAGAGTATGTGGGTTAGTCCCACATTGATTAGAAATCAAGGTGAGAGGCTCATCCTCCCCTATAGATATGTATCCAATGCTATCAATGAAAAACATTTCATTAGTCTCAATGTACTCTACACTACAGTTTCCACTCTTCAGTTAAAGACAATAGTGTTATAAACTGTACATAGTGTATTAACATCTAGTTTTGGTCTTGTGAGTTTAATTTTCAAAATGCTGTTTTAATCACAATGGTGAAGCATCTCCTTAAATATACTCTGCACACAGGAGGAAAAAAGAAATCCTATAATAGAACTTTTTCCCTACAGAAGAGTTTTCACCACCAGCGGCAGCTTAAGCTTCTAACTGCACAAAGGGATTGAATGAAGTGGAACTGTATATTGAGGTCTCCACAGAGAAAATGAATTAAAACTCATCCAATGTCAACTGATCAACCTCTTTGCGAATTTTTGGTCAAGGAAACTATGGGTGAGAGAAGGAATTGCCATACAACCTAAAGGGCAGTTGGTGGATAGGGAGAACCATTTTAGTTCCACAATACAGGATAAGTCAACTTTGAGCAATCCTCAGTTTTCTAGATTAAGGAAGATTCTGGAGTCTCTAGACAAAGAGTGTAGATAATGTTCACTAAAAGGAATAATATTCTTCGAGGTACAATAAAAATATTGCTGATTTGCTGAACGAAACATGACGACTTAAGTCAACCTGATATCAAAATGCAACCTCTTCAAAAAAGAGAGCCAATTTTACTTAGACTGCTAGTGGCATTAAATGCTATTTTGAGATGCTTGTGTTGGAGATAGTGGGTGTGTTAACTGTGGATTTATTTAGTCCATGTTTTTTGACGTTGTCCAACATTGGATAATTAGTTCTAATGTACTATCATTTTCTACTGATAGAAGAAGGAAATGGAATGGAATAGAATTGGTATGTCCTGTCAAGGGGTATATAGTCAGCCGGAGGGAGGCGTTCTTCACAGCTAGTATAGGATTAAATCCCTAGTACTGCTACTCTCTAACACCCCTTCAAACTCACAATGGTTGAACAATGTGAGTTTGACAAGAGAGAAGTACAAATGAAAAACAAAAACAAGAAGAGTTCGAACAATAGTCATCTTTGCAACATAAGCAAAGGTATCATCATAGTCGACATCATATTGCTGAAGAAAGCTATGTACAACTGGCATGACCTTGTACCTATCAATGGTACCATCAGCCAGAGTCTTGATCTTGTACACTCACTTGTAGCTAATAAGACGCGTACCAGTGGGTAAGGGTACAAGGTCGCATGTATGTGTATGTTCCAAAGCTCGCAACTCCTTAAATATGTTTGCCTGCCACTCAAAAATGGTTACAGGCTCCTGGTTTGTCTAGGACTCACAATGACAAAACATTAATAAGAAAAGACTACCATGCAAGAGTTCAGGTCGTAAACATAATCAAACAATCAAGCAAGCTGTACATACGAGTGGAGCGCCGCAAAGGGGCTATATTGGGTGGTGCAGGATCCACGTGGACGGATTGTACATCATACTCAGTAGTAATGGTGGAACGGTTACGATGTTGGTAAGTGTAGTGCCCCGTCCCGCTCAGTTAATCGGAAGAATCGAAACGCCGACAGCGTTCGGACTTAGCCTTGCAACGGCTGCTCGAAGACATCGCTTGGTCGAGACGACTCCTCGCTCAGGTGGGGTAGTTTCGGTGAACTTGCCTCATCTTAGCCTTCACATAATAAATCGCATGTTTTCAACTTGCACAAGTAGGCTTGATAATAAAAAAGACGAATCCACATAGCTAAGGAAATAATTCCGACGGGTCTAATTGAGTTAGAATATGGAAAGGTCCAAAGGTCGGCTTAGAGTTGGTGCACGACGTGCTTTAAAAATAACATTCGGTCCTTCGTCCCGTGACTTGGGAGAAGAAAAAGTTGGTCTTCGCCAAAAAGCTAAGAGTTAGCCTAAGTCATAGACGTCTCCCGCATAAACGCTTCATAAAGCATGCACGGTCCCATCGTCCAAGGCTTGACGCAGTCCTTGCTCGTCAAGTTGTTGCACGATTAAGTTAGGCTAAGTGATTCTAGGCGACCAAAGACATTCTAAACACTTTTCCATGTTTTCTACGGTTGTCGATATTACTTGGTTTTACGATCATAAGGCCTGTCATATAAAGTATGACTTGGACGGTGGTATCGCATAGAGTTCAAGTTGGTTTAAGACACGATGTCACGGACTTAGTGTTTTAAGGCACGGGCCACGGTTGATTAAATTGAGTTGGAAGGAGGGCTTTTAAATAGTCGTTCCTGAGTTGAATGAAAGGATATGGCAAGAAAGAAGAATGCTCACGACCATGGGTCGTCGATGGGAGGTCTCAGATGTGAGAAGTATTAAACTTGGCCCTGAAAGATATGGTAACACTAGAAGTAGAATGTCTGTGTGAGACGTCAGTTCGAGTCGAGTCTTGCATGGTCATTGGACAACTTGTTCAAGGTAAAATAAAAGTTTCTCGAACGGCGACCCAGGCGGCCAACGGGACCGTTTCGATGGTAAACATAATAGCTGTGCTGGATGACCGTACGGGTTAGATGGGGACTTGCAGCGGAGCCCGCTACTCGCGCTGGCAAGGGGCGTCCGTCTAACAAAAGATATAAAGGGAGTCCATGATAGCGCTGGGCGCTAGTGATTAGTTCATATAGATGAGTCGGCATGGGCGGCGATCCGCGTGTATGCCTTTGGATTGAGTTGAGTATTGTGTTCACTATATCAATAAGTCGAGTCGAACGCGTGCACGATCGGAAGACAATGTTTGGGCCTAAGATTTGGCTGCAACGAAGACACTGCGCTTCGACACGAGATGTAGTGTCAAGTCTTAAGTTGTCGGCATATAAGTTGCATAAGTTGGATTTGAGTAATCTTGAGTTTAAGTCAGGAAACACCGCAAGGCAAAGTTGGTTAAGTGACACTAAGTTCACAAGTTTCGATTGGATCAGTTGGTGATCAAAGTAGCAAGGGCCGCGAGACGGCGATATGGTTAAGTCTCACTGAGTTACGAGACACGGCACAATGGACTTGTAGCACGGTCACATGGGAATGGAGTTTTATCTTGTAGTTGCGTCTCTGATTATGAGCCGAAAGGCAAGCACGACTTGATAGGTTAACGTTGTTGTTATGAGAAGGGTCTAGAGGCAAAGTATGAGTTAACGTTGTTGCAGGCACGGGATGGTCTAGAGACACAAAATAGGCCGAGAGTCTGTCCTAAAACTGATCCTAAGACAATAGTAGATAGACAATTGTAAAGGGCCTATGTTACACAAAGTAAATGAACGTGTTGGTTTTGTATGGGTGGGTGAGGAGCTCATTCCACCAGTACAGTTGAGTACTGATACCCACACAGTTTCCATGTGCAGGCACAAGTAGAAGCTCGTGGCGCAGAGCTCGCTTGGATGCGTCGAGGCACGAAGTTCCTTGGCGATTCGAGATATGCGATCGCGTGGAGTCAGGACGTATACGAGACATAATGTATGGACGTCGCCTTCCGAAGCATCCGCTGGCTCAAGACTTGTATGGAGAGATGAGAGAGAGCTGAGTGACTTGTAATGTGAAAAGAGTGAGCTTGAGAGATTGTAATCTTGGCCTCGTGCACGATCGGAAGACAATGTTTGGGCCTCAGATTTGGCTGCAACGAAGACACTGTGCTTCGACACGAGATGTAGCGTCAAGTCTTAAGTTGTCGGCATATAAGTTGCATAAGTTGGATTTGAGTCATCTTGAGTTTAAGTCAGGAAACACCGCAAGGCAAAGTTGGTTAAGTGACACTAAGTTCACAAGTTTCGATTGGGTCAGTTGGTGATCAAAGTAGCAAGGGCCGCGAGGCGGCGATATGGTTAAGACTCACTGAGTTACGAGGCACGGCACAATGGACTTGTAGCACGGTCACATGGGAATGGAGTTTTATCTTGTAGTTGCGTCTCTGATGATGAGCCGAAAGGCAAGCACGACTTGATAGGTTAACGTTGTTGTTATGAGAAGGGTCTAGAGGCAAAGTATGAGTTAACGTTATTGCAGGCACGGGATGGTCTAGAGACACAAAATAGGCCGAGAGTCTGTCCTAAAACTGATCCTAAGACAATAGTAGAAAGACAATTGTAAAGGGCCTATGTTACACAAAGTAAATGAACGTGTTGGTTTTGTATGGGTGGGTGAGGAGCTCATTCCACCAGTACAGTTGAGTACTGATACCCACACAGTTTCCATGTGCAGGCACAAGTAGAAGCTCGTGGCGCGGAGCTCGCTTGGATGCGTCGAGGCACGAAGTTCCTTGGCGATTCGAGATATGCGATCGCGTGGAGTCAGGACGTATACGAGACATAATGTATGGACGTCGCCTTCCGAAGCATCCGCTGGCTCAAGACTTGTATGGAGAGATGAGAGAGAGCTGAGTGACTTGTAATGTGAAAAGAGTGAGCTTGAGAGATTGTAATCTTGGCCTCGTGCTCATCTATGTAATCTTTGTTTCAATATCAATAAAATGCATCTTTTGAATAACTTGTGTTTTGTTCTAAATTTCTGCTGCATGTTCAATGTTTCTGCTTGGGACTTCTGTGCGACGACCCCGTCGCAGCCGCTGTAATCTGCCGTTATGGAACCCGCCTTGCACGAGCGCAATCTAGGCTCGTGCTGCATCACGCCTTAGCGAGGACGATCGCTCCTACGGGAGCGGGGCGTGACATAATGGTATCAGAGCACGGCTTTACGTCCTTGGACTTTCGATTGAATTTTTTAACTCCGTTGTTTCCGTAAACTCTGAAGTGTTGCTTCCGCATTTGATATCGTTGGCACGCTCTCTCTCAAATATCCTACGGGATGTCCATACAATAAGTCTATATAATTTGCAAAACATAGAAAAACAGTTTTTGACAAGAAACAAAAGATGGTTCGCGTAAGCACGGTTGGCTAAGTCGGACTGGGCATATGCACCAAAATTGGGTCGACCTTAGCAAAAGTCGAGTGCGGGAATTGAATAGTGTCGGACGAGAATGAGTTAGACTTGATTGAGTAAATGGGATGATTTTCGATAGGGGTGCTATCGAACGACGATGTTATCGTCGATGCGATATAGATGAGCGTGTTTGAAATTCGAGAGAATGGTTCAAACGAAAAACTTGAAGAAGTCGATTTTGATTCAAATGATAGTTTTGAAGATTTGTCGAATGACTTCATCCCTGAGTGGTGTATGCGATAGTTTCAGGGATGTCGATCGATTGAGGATGTGGGGTGTCGATGAGTCTATCAGCAAACGTCGCGTGTATGCAAAGCCGTAGATTGAGTATCGTTAAATAAGTTATAGTCTTGAAGATAAGGACGAATCGATTCAGACAAATTAGAGATGACGCGCACGGGATTGATGATTGCGCGAGTATGAAATGCAAAATGATTGAGTAGGTGAAATCGAATCGAGGGAAAGTTAGGGTGTACAAATGGATGACTTGATCGAGGAAATTGATACGGATCATATAGAAAAAGTTAGCACGATGGGAAGATAGTGTGCATGAAAAAGTTGAATTTTGAAGTTACGCGAATGACTCTAAGAATTGGATTGAATGTTGTTCGATGATTTGAGTTAGCAAGGAATGATGTGATTTGGAGAATCGATGACTAAGACGGATGAACAATACACGAATTTGGGTTCGAGGAAAATAATGTTGTGAATGATTCGAGAGATGATGATCGAACTTGAATTTGAATATCGAGGAGATTATCCAGTCGGAAGATAGCATCATTCGTACGACTCGAAATTTGTTGCAAAGGAAGATCGTCAGGTTACGTATGTCATCGATGGTATTGAGGCGTATCGAAGATCGATATGCAATAACTCGGGGGAACTCTAATTCGAGGAAGGACGATCGTGCAAGTGTTATCGTTCCGATGGATGCTAATGAAAATGATAGTGTCTTGATGGTTGCGCTAATAACCACGGCGTCGACATTCTTGTCTTGCGCGAGCGCAACTCCAGCCTCGCACATGCATTACGTCGGATCTGGGGCGATCGTTCCGCGTGAGCGCTGACATGATGATTCATGTCGCGGGAATGATCAAACCCGAAAAATCGGAACGTGGCAATTTGGATTGCTTCGCCTTGTTGGTTTGATGCGAAGGTGAATTCGAGGATTTTAGGGCTTGTGATTGACGAATGATTGAGACTTGAGGATTGTGTAGATCCAATCTGCGTATCGAGAATGAATTAGTCTAGACACAAAACAAGAGTTACGTCCCGATGAGGGTGATTATTCCACGGGAGCGTTGCATGGTAATTTCATACCCACCGTGGATAATCGGACTCGCGTGAGATTGGGACATGACACATTGTTAAGTCAGACGACCTCGTAATCGATTACGTGAGTTGGGATAAACGACTTAGGAAATGTGGAATGCGAATTATGGTTTAGCAACAAGTCGTGTCGTAGCGTGCTCGACTTGAAAAGGATTGATAGGCGGATTATGTCGAACGTGTTCGAAGAGATAGACTATGCGAAATGGCTTGATGAACGAGTGATATTGATATGTCGAGGAATTGATTGAAACGTGAGTTATTGTAGGATGGCTTTGCTGAATATCTCAGACCCCGTACGACGAATGTTGAGATGTGTGTAGGAAATCTATGCTCGAAGTTTAGAAATCGGAGTGATGCGAACTTGGGTAGAAAATCCTGTACTATCAACTTGGTTTGACCTTAGGATGGGGTCAGTGTTGATATTGTTGCTTGAGAACTATGATTCCAATACTGACAGATGACTTTAGCCTAAAGACAGCCTAGCGGTTAGGCAGACGTCCCGGTGCGGAGCGATAGGAATTGTGGAGGCACCACTCATGAGGCTCGGTTGACACGTATATCAGGGACGCTTGAATATGTGCACGATCCGACTCGAGTGGTGATGGAGGATTCTCTATTACGAGGCTTGGCTGAAATGCATGTATTTTGGGGACGCCTGGAATATGTGTACGATCCAACTAAGTGATACGTTGAATTCAAGTGAGACTGGAGGAACGGAAAAGTGTCGAGGATTTTGAGATTGTGAGTTTTAAAGAAATGATTGTGGGTAGCACGAGCGTGGCTCGGATTTGAGGGAACGAATAGGAGAAATGTGTGCGAGAAACGTAGGATGTTGAATCGAGTGATAAGTCGAAGAGTAAGTACTCAGTTTCGAGGATGAAACTTTTTATGAGTGATATATGATATAGTGCCCCGTCCCGCTCAGTCAATCGGAAGAATCGAAATGCCGACGGCGTTCGGACTTAGCCTTAGAACGGCTGCTCGAAGACATCGCTTGGTTGAGGCGACTCCTCGCTCAGGTGGGGTAGTTTCGGTGAACTTGCCTCATCTTAGCCTTCACATAATAAATTGCATGTTTTCAACTTGCACAAGTAGGCTTGATAATAAAAGAGACGAATCCACATAGCTAAGAGAATAATGCCGACGGGTTAAATTGAGTTAGAATATGGAAAGGTCCAACGGTCGGCTTAGAGTTGGTACACGGTGTGCTTTAAAAATGACACTCGGTCCTTCGTTCTGTGGCTTGGAAGAAGGAAAAGTTGGTCTTCGCCAAAAAGCTAAGAGTTAGCCTAAGTCATAGGCATCGTCCGCATAAACGCTTCATAAAACATGCACGGTCCCATCGTCCAAGGCTTGACGCAGTCCTTGCTCGTCAAGTTGTTGCACGATTAAGTTAGGCTAAGTGATTCTATGCGATCAAAGACATTTTAAACACTGTCCCATGTTTTCTACGGTTGTCGATATTACTTGGTTTCACGATCATAAGGCCTGTCATATAGAGTATGACTTGGGCGGTGGTGTCGCATAGAGTTCATGTTGGTTTAAGGCACGATGTCAGGACTTATTGCTTTAAGGCACGGGCCACGATTGATTAAATTTAGTAGGAGGGAGGGCTTTCAAATAGCCGTTCCTGAGTTGAATGAAAGGATAGGGCAAGAAAGAAGAATGCTCGTGACCAAGGGTCGTCGAGGCGAGGTCTCAGATGTGAGAAGTATTACACTTGGCCCTGAAAGATATGGTAATACTAGAAGTAGAATATCTGTGTGAGACGTCAGTTCGAGTCAAGTCTTGCATAGTCATTGGACAACTTGTACAAGATAAAATAAAAGTTTCTCAAACGGCGACCCAGGTAGCCAACGGGACCGTTTCGATGGTAGACATAATAGCTGTGCTGGATGACCGCACGTGTCACGCCCCGATTCGGGGAATCGCTCGCTTTGCTTTGATTCGCGCCGAATCGATCGTCCTCGCTAAGGCGTGATGCCGTACAAGTCTGGAGTTGCACTTGTACACGGCTAGAACATGCATATTTATATCATTTCAAAACATTTGAAAATAAGCCACAGTTGCGGAAACATTGAGTAAGCGGAATAGGAAGAAAAATATTCATTTTATTGATGATTGTAGTCAGAAAACAACTTTTCTCGATAATATTTGGAATGCCCTTCCGGCTACAATGATTCATAAAAAGAAGTATAACTGATAGGCTGCCATGAAATAACTTCCCGTTCCATACATCATGCCCCTTTAGTACTTGAAATACAAGCAGCTATCTTTGAAAACTTCGCAATACTTTGTACGTCTTTAGGGAAAAACAACTTGAAAGGAAACAACAATTCAGAAAGCTTTAATTGCGATGTGCGCCCGAGCCTTCTCCAGTACCTTTGGAGGAGGGGTCAGCATATTATAACAATGCGCTGGTGAGCCCCGTTGGCCCACTCAGCTAAACCAACATTTTTATTAATGACAAGCATTTTAAAGATGAACTTATTAGGAACAGACAACATTCAGAGAAAATCACAATTTAAATGACATGGTATTTCATGAAACCATATTTACTTTACCATTGGCCGAATCCAGCTTTCCTGCATAAGATACAGGATAATAATAATATACTTACCGTCCCTGTACAAAACATTGGTTAGCATACATTCCCACGATATGACCACTGGTGTTGTTAAACCATATGGACTCTTTTCATTCATTCATTTGCATTTGGGACTTCAAGATAATGAGATGACAGCACAGTAGGGAGCTAGCCTCTATGATGCCTCGCATTACTCATGTTCCCCAAAGCACTTCATTATTTCCTCCTAGGCCGAATCGGTACCGGTGCCCTTGTACCGTTCGAGGAAATTATTGCTCCATCCTTGTATACAAGTTGTCCATGGTCAGGCGAATGTGTGTCCGACTCGATATACACAGTGTGCATAGAATATTTGAAGTAATAGGCAACATGATCATTCTTAGCATTTCATAACCATCATTCTAGGCATCAATTCGTTTCAGTTCATTACAGTAATATCAATTCATTTCAATGTTCGATCTCTAGCATCTTAGTGGTATTGACTTGTGGCATTAGCATCTTGATATCGATCAACGGATGTTGCAAGACAATTATTTAGTTGGCATGAAGGAATAGCGAGAGGGACAATACCACCACAGAGATCCACACTCACCAAATTAGAGAATCGTCGAGAGAGAGAGGAACACTTGCACGCTTAGCCTTCCGTCACGCGTCAGTCTGCATTGGCACCAAAAGTTTGGTTAATAATCCGTCTCGTAGTGTTCTCTTCTCTCAGAATTCTCAAGAATAAATGCTATGCAAATCGATGAAAACGGGCAAGAATCAAATCATCGAAAGTCATTAAGAAAAGCATCCATCAAAACCAAGCAACAAAACCAGCAACAAAACATCCAGAGAAAACTCTTGGACGCATTTCAAGAGAAACCGATCCATTAATTGGAAAGGTCCTTATGCACTTGTCCGTGATCAATTCGATGTCGGCGGTAAGTTCCCCCAATACTCGGTTCTGACCGAGTTAGCCAAGCCACAAGTCTTACATAATGAACCGCTAGGAGCGGGACACTACATAATATACCACTAAGAAAAAGTTTCGTCCTCGAAACTTAAAGCAAAGGTCCTACCTCAAAATTATCAAACAGCGAGGGGTATTTCACCCGCATCTCCGCTTCTAATTCTCACGTCGACTCCTCGACAGCATGGTTCCGCCACAGCACGTTGACTAAAGACACTGTCCGATTCCGCAAAACTTTCTCTTTCCTGTCCAAAATCTGGACAGGCTCTTCAGTGTAGGATAGGTCAGCGCTCAGCTGCAGCTGATCGAAGTTCACTACATGGCTTGGATCATGCACATACTTCCGCAGTTGGGATACATGGAAGACATCGTGCACATCAGCCAAGGCCGGAGGTAGTGCAAGTCGATAAGCCACTGAGGCTACCTTCTCCAAAATCTCGAATGGTCCAACGAATCTCGGGCTCAGCTTTCCTTTCATCCCAAATCGCATCACACCTCGCATGGGTGTGACCTTCAAGAAGACATGATCTCCTGCCGTGAATTCCAAATGTCGTCGATGTACGTCCGCATAACTCTTCTGTCGACTTTGAGCAACTCTAAGTCTTTCTCGAATTAAGCGAACTCTCTCGACGGCATGCTCCACAAGTTCTGGTCCGAGCACTTGCCGTTCACCGACTTCATCCCAGCATATCGGTGATCGACATTTCCGTCTATATAAGACTTCGTACGGGGCCATTTGGATATTTGCCTGATAACTGTTGTTATAGGCAAATTCTGCTAATGCGAGATGTGCGTCCCAATTTGTCTTCGAATCGAGTACGCACAATCTCAACATATCTTCAAGAATCTGATTTACTCTCTCAGTCTGCGGATGGTAAGCCGTACCGAAGTTCAACTTTGTGCCCATTGCTGAGTGCAGACTTATCCAAAATTGCGACAAGAATCTCCCGTCTCTATCCGACACTATAGAAGCTGGCACCCATGTAATCGGACAATTTCATTTATGTAGATCTGAGCCAACCGTTCTACGCCCCACGTAACTTTTATTGGAATGAAATGTGCCGACTTGGTTAATTTATCCACGATAACCCAAATCGCATCATTTTCCTTCTGAGTTCTTGGCAAGCCGACTATAAAATCCATACAGATATTATCCCACTTTCACAGTGGAATAGCCAAATTTTGTAGTTCTCCGCCTGGCCGTTGGTGTTCGGCCTTCACACGCTGACAAGCCATACATTGTGACACAAAAAGAGCCACATCCTTCTTCATACCATGCCACCAAAATGTTGATCGCAGATCCTTATACATCTTCGTGCTTCCCGGATGCAAGGAATACTTCGCGAAATGAGCCTCGATTAGTATTTCCTTCCTGAGCTCATCATCCTTAGGAACAAACAATCTTCCCTTGACACGAATAGTGTCATCTTCAATTGTAAAGTCCGACGTCTTTCCTGCTAGAATCAACTCGCGTATCTTCTGCAGAAACAGATCGTCCTTCTAGGCAATCTTAATCCTTCCCTGAAGACTCGGCTCAAGCTGCAATTGAGCCAACTGTACATTCTGCGGACGGATCCTGAATTCGATGCCCATCACTTCAAGATCCCGTAGTAGCTCTTTTGCTATTGCTAGTGATCCAACAAATTTCCGACTCAAGGCATCAGCTACCATGTTTCCTTTACCCGGCGTGTAAGAGATTGTCAAGTCATAATCTTTGATCAATTCTAACCAACGCCATTGCCTTAAATTCAATTCCTTCTGTGTGAATATGTATTTCAGGCTTTTGTGATCTGTGAAGATCTCGCAGGACACACCATAGAGATAGTGTCGCCACAATTTCAACGCGAACACAATCGCCGCCAGTTCCAAATCATGTGTTGGGTAATTCTTCTCATGCTGTTTTAGTTGTCTCGACGCATAAGATATTGTCTTCCCACGTTGCATGAGAACACATCCAAAACCAAGTCCCGATGCGTCACTGTAAATCTGAAATCCCTCAGAGTCCTCTGGAAGTGCTAAAATTGGAGCCGTGACGAGCCGCTGCTTGAGTTCTTGGAAACTACTCTCACAGTCGTCGGTCCACTTAAATACGACTCCCTTCTGAGTTAGGCGAGTCAAAGGCGATGCGATTCTAGAAAAGTCTTTCACAAATCTACGGTAGTATCCGGCTAAACCAAGAAAACTCTGTATCTCACTAGCTGATGCAGGCTGCTTCCAGTCTACAACCGCCTCAATCTTCTTTGGGTCAACGACAACACCTTCTGCCGAAACAACATGTCCTAGGAATGACACGCTGTTCATCCAAAACTCGCACTTGCTTAGCTTTGCATAAAGCTGGTTGTCCCGTAGCATCTGAAGTACTCTCAAGTGCTCGACATGAGTCTCCCTATCCTTTGAGTAGATCAAGATGTCATCGATGAACACAACAACAAACTTGTCTAAGAACGGTCGAAACACTCTATTCATTAGATCCATAAAGGCTGCTGGAGCATTAGTCAAACCGAATGACATGACCAAAAACTCATAGTGTCCGTATCTCGTACGGAATGCTGACTTAGGAACATCTTCGGGTCTGATCTTCAACTGATGGTATCCTGAACGAAGATCGATTTTAGAAAACACGGTCGCCCCTTGTAGCTGGTCGAACAAATCATCTATTCTTGGCAAGGGATACTTGTTACGGATGGTTGCCTTATTCAGTTCTCTGTAATCGATGCATAGCCGCATCGTCCCATCCTTCTTCTTTACAAACAGCACTGGAGCTCCCCATGGAGATACACTTGGGCGAATGTATCCCCGATCTAGTAATTCTTGTAGCTGCACCTTTAGTTCCTTCAATTCTGCCGGAGCCATCCTGTACGGCGCCTTTGATATCGGACGAGTATCCGGAAATGTATCAATTGTAAATTCAATTTCCCTATCCGGCGGCATTCCCGGTATCTCGTCCGGAAATACATCGGGGAACTCTGCCACAATCTCGGTCTGATTCGAATCTACACCCTTCATTTGAGTGTCAAAAATAGAAGCAAGGAACCCTTCACACCTTGAGTACAACATGTGCCTTGCTGTAACTGCCGATATTACCATGGGTCCTTGGAACGTCGAGTCGCACGAGTAAGAGAACTCTGTTTCTCCGGTTAGGCAAAACACAACTCTCTTATCCGCACAGTCAATTGTTGTATGACAGGCGCTGAGCCAGTCCATTTCCAAGATGATATCGTACTCTTTGATGTCGAGTACAATCGCGTCCAGAGATAAAGTCTTGCCTCCAATTTTAATGTAGCCGTCCCTGCAAATCAAAGTTGCAGGCATATCTACTCCCGAAGGAGTGCTAACACACAAAGCTGTCTTTAGTTGAGTCATACAAAATTTATTTTTCGTTGCAAAATCAGAAGAGATAAAGTAATGAGTAGCACCAGAATCAAAAAGTACTCTTGCAGGTGTGCCTTTGTACAGCAACGTACCTGTTATAACATTCTCTGCGGTCTGGGCTTCTGCCTGAGTCAAGGCATAAACCCTTGCTTGTCCACCTTGTTGATTCGGTGCATTCCCAGTAGGAGCCGGTAAGGCTGGTGGCGCTTGGCCACGATGCTGGTTGTTATATTGGCCCCGGTTCTGATTGTTGTTATGCCCACGATACTGATTGTTGTTATGCCCACGGGGAGGATACTGATTCCCTCCTCTATTTCTGCAGTCAGCTTCCTTATGGCCCTGTTCGCCACATTTGAAACACTTAACCCGACAATCTTCGGATCAATGTCCCCAACGGTTGCATGATTTACAACGTTCTGCATGTTGAGACCCCCTATTGTCTCCAGTATTGTGACGCTTAGGTGCGTCGTTCCTGTTAGCAGACCAAGGTCGTTTCTGATTATTGAGTCCTTGGTTGCTCTTCGTTGTCTCACGACTAGCCGGCTGGTGAAATCTCTCCATCTCGAGAGCTGTCTCGTACGCCTCCCGGTAAGACGTACATTTTCGACTTAGCACATCTCGTTCCAGGCCCTCATTCAAGCCTTGCACAAATCTTCCTCGCTTCGCGTCGTCATTCGGTACCATGTACCCAGCGAATATGACTCTCTTCAAAAACTCTGTCTCGTAGTCCTCCACTGACATACTGCCTTGTCGAAGTGCAATGAACTCATTCTCTTTTTGTTGACGGACAGTTGGTGGAATGAATTGGGTAATAAAAGCCTGCTTGAAGGCCTCCCAAGACATCTTCATATCCTGATTATTTTCGCAAAGTGCCTGTCTCTGTGAAATCCACCATTCCTGGGCCTTGAGACGAAGTAGTACAGCGGTACACTCCACTCTCTTACTGCCCTGTATATCCAACATTCGGAAATAGCCCTCAAGTGTGTTCAAGAAGCCCATCACCTCATCTGGCTTCTCTCTCCCGTTAAACTCAGGCGGGTCGCAGCTCTTAAATTCAGAGAACTTGAAGCTCGTCCTCTTCCGTGTCGGCGTTTCAGGTTTCTCTGCCGGCACTTCTACGGTCTCGGTTGCTGCGGCCTTTGCAGAAACATTGGAATCGGCCGTCAGCTTGGTGACAATCTGAGTTAGACTATCCACTTGCTTTTGTTGAGCATCTAGCTGCTCCTGAAACTGATACTGCAGTTGCTCTTGAAGCGCGCGATGTTGAGCTTCGCTCTGCTTCCTCTGAGCCTCCATTTGTTTAATCAGTTTCTCAATTGGGTCAGACGATGAATTCGACTTTGCGCTATCACCCTTGGTCATTCTACAACAAAGAAATAATTTCATTAGCGCTCATAAAATATTTATGGGCTTATTGTACGGAACATTATTTCATGCCAGCGCTATCGACACCATCAATCGAGAAAATTTGCATCAAGACTTCCTTTTTGAAAATATTTTTGAAATCCGAGGAAGTGAAACCGTGCTCTTATACCAACTTGTTACGCCCCGATTCGGGGAATCGCTCGCTTTGCTTCGATTCACGCCGAATCGATCGTCCTCGCTAAGGCGTGATGTCGTACAAGTCTGGAGTTGCACTTGTACACGGCTAGAACATGCACATTTATATCATTTCAAAACATTTGAAAATAAGCCACAGTTGCGGAAACATTGAGTAAGCGGAATAGGAAGAAAAATATTCATTTTATTGATGATTGTAATCAGAATACAACTTTTCTCGATAATATTTGGAATGCCCTTTCGGCTACAATGATTCATGAAAAGAAGTACAACTGAGAGGCTGCCATGAAATAACTTTCCGTTCCATACATCATGCCCCTTTAGTACTTGAAATATAAGCAGCTATCTTTGAAAACTCCGCAATACTTTGTGCGTCTTTAGGGAAAAACAACTTAAAAGGAAACAACAATTCAGAAAGCTTTAATTGCGATGTGCGCCCGAGCCTTCTCCAGTACCTGTGGAGGAGGGGTCAGCACATTATAACAATGCGCTAGTGAGCCCCGTTGGCCCACTCAGCTAAACCACATTTTTATTAATGACAAGCATTTTAAAGATATGAACTTATTAGGAACAGACAACATTCAGAGAAAATCACAATTTAAATGACATGGTATTTCATGAAACCATGTTTACTTTACCATTGGCCAAATCCAGCTTTCCTGCATAAGATACAGGATAATAATAATATACTTACCGCCCCTGTACAAAACATTGGTTAGCATACATTCCCACGATATGACCACTGGTGTTGTTAAACCATATGGACTCTTTTTATTCATTCATTTGCATTTGGGACTTCAAGATAATGAGATGACAGCACAGTAGGGAGCTAGCCTCTATGATGCCTCGTATTACTCATGTTCCCCAAAGTACTTCATTATTTCCTCCTAGGCCGAATCGGTACCGGTGCCCTTGTACCGTTCGAGGAAATTATTGCTCCATCCTTGTATACAAGTTGTCCATGGTCAGGCGAATGTGTGTCCGACTCGATATACACATTGTGCATAGAATATTTGAAGTAATAGGCAACATGATCATTCTTAGCATTTCATAACAATTATTCTAGGCATCAATTCATTTCAGTTCATTACAGTAATATCAATTCATTTCATTGTTCGATCTCTAGCATCTTAGTGGTATTGACTTGTGGCATTAGCATCTTGATATCGATCAACGGATGTTGCAAGACAATTATTTAGTTGGCATGAAGGAATAGCGAGAGGGACAATACCACCACAGAGATCCACACTCACCAAATTAGAGAATCGTCGAGAGAGAGAGGAACACTTGCACGCTTAGCCTTCCGTCACGCGTCAGTCTGCATTGGCACCAAAAGTTTGGTTAATAATCCGTCTCGTAGTGTTCTCTTCTCTCAGAATTCTCAAGAATGAATGCTATGCAAATCGATGAAAACGGACAAGAATCAAACCATCGAAAATCATTCAGAAAAGCATCCATCAAAACCAAGCAACAAACCCACCAGCAAAACATCCAGAGAAAATTCTTGGACGCATTTCAAGAGAAACCGATCCATTAATTGGAAAGGTTCTTATGCACTTGTCCGTGATCGATTCGATGCCGACGGTAAGTTTCCCCAATACTCGGTTCCGACCGAGTTAGCCAAGCCACAAGTTTTACATAGTGAACCGCTAGTAGCGGGACACTACATCACGGGTTAGGCGGGGACTTGCAGCGGAGCCCGCTACTCGCACTGGCAAGGGAGACGTCTAACAAAAGCTTTAAAGGGAGTCCATAATAGCGCTGAGCGCTAGTGACTAGTTCATATAGATGAGTCGGCATGGACGGCGATCCGCGTGTATGCCTTCGGATTGAGTCGAGTATTGTGTTCACTATATCAATGAGTCGAGTCGAACGAATGCACGATCGGAAGACAATGTTTGGGCCTAAGATTTGGCTGCAACGAAGACACCGTACTTCGGCATGAGATATAGCATCAAAGTCTTAAGTTGTCGGCATATAAGTTGCATAAGTTGGATTTGAGTCATCTTGAGTTTAAGTCAGGAAACACTGCAAGGCAAAGTTGGTTAAGTGATACTAAGTTCACAAGTCTCGATTGGGTCAGTTGGTGATCAAAGTAGCAAGGGCTGCGAGGCGGCGATATGGTTAAGTCTCACTGAGTTACGAGGCACGGCACAATAGGCTTGTAGCACGGTCACATGGGAATGGAGTTTTATCGTGTAGTTGCGTCTCTGATTATGAGCCGAAAGACAAGCACGACTTGATAGGTTAACGTTGTTGTTATGAGAAGGGTCTAGAGGCAAAGTATGAGTTAACGTTGTTGCAGGCACGGGATGGTCTAGAGACACAAAATAGGCCGAGAGTCTATGTCCTAAAACTGATCCTAAGACAATAGTAGAAAGACAATTGTAAAGGGCCTATGTTACACAAAGTAAATGAACGTGTTGGTTTTGTATGGGTGGGTGAGGAGCTCATTCCACCAGTACAGTTGAGTACTGACACCCACACAGTTTCCATGTGCAGGCACAAGTAGAAGCTCGTGGCGCGGAGCTCGCTTGGATGCGTCGAGGCACGGAGTTCCTTGGCGATTCGAGATATGCGATCGCGTAGAGTCAGGACGTATACGAGACATAATGTATGGACGTCGCCTTCCGAAGCATCCGCTGGCTCAAGACTTGTATGGAGAGATAAGAGAGAGCTGAGTGACTTGTAATGTGAAAAGAGTGAGCTTGAGAGATTGTAATCTTGGCCACGTGCTCATCTATGTAATATTTGTTTCAATATCAATAAAATGCATCTTTTGAATAACTTGTGTTTTGTTCTAAATTTTCGCTGCATGTTCAATGTTTCTGCTTGGGACTTCTGTGCGACGACCCCGTCGCAGCCGCTGTAATCGGTCGTTATGGAACCCGCTTTGCACGAGCGCAATCTAGGCTCGTGTGGCATCACGCCTTAGCGAGGACGATCGCTCCTACGGGAGCGGGGCGTGACAGTAAGCATGAATAATAAGCGGACGTGTATGCGGAGGAGGCTGAGAAGGTGGTGATGTGGGCTCGATATCCAAGAAAGAAGATCCTTAGACGTGGATGGTAGTAAAAGAACTGGAGGACGTTGTACAACATAGTACGGAATACTCTCCAGAAAAATGACATGATAAAAGATGCGAAGACATGTGGCAACATGATCATAACATCTATAGCCCTTATGTCGAGGACTATATCTAAACACAGGCAAGAGACATGGATGACAACTTGTCTGGCTTAGTCGAGGGTAATAAAATAAAACAAGTGCAACCAAAGACACAAAGTATGGAATAATCAGAAGCACGGCCATATATACACCGTAATGAGTCCATCATGAACATGAGCTAAAATTCTCTTGACCAATAACACATTTGTAACCACAATTTATGCCCACAAATGAACAAGGACCGAAGCCGGCAAGAGAAGAAAGCTAGTGACATCAAGGATATTGCGATCTGAGTCTCTACAACCCCATCCTGCTGATGAGCATGGGGACACGAAAATTGTGCAAGCGTTCCCTGGGCTGGGATGATGTGTACTCCCTCCTGAATCTGAGTGAACTATCTTGATCTTCTAAGGGTGTGTTTGATTGCAAGGTGGAAAATATGTGGAAAAGAAATTAATTCCATAGAATTATTTTCCTAGGAGAAAAATTCCATGGAATTTTAAAAAAATTTCATGGAAAACTTAATTTGGGTGTTTGATTGTCATTATTTTCCATGGAAAATGATATTTTCCTATGGGTTAGACAAGTTTTATTTTCCACCATTTTAGAAGAAAATATGAAAAATGATAGTTTTTTGAAAAAATATTTCCATGGAAAATATAAGCTGTCAAACACTACAATTGGTGGAAAATTTGTGATGGAAATTTTTCTATGGAAAAAATGCCCAATCAAACACAGCCTAAGAGAAATAGATGTCAACCTTCTTTGCAAACTCAAGATACTTTGAGAAGACCTCAATATTGCAAGATATTAAATAAAGTCAAGTGAATCGAAAATGATCATCTACAAATATGACATAATTATGTTTCATGCCTTCGATATATGAGGAGACGGTCCCCAAACATCAGAGTAAACAAGATCAAAAGGAGAAGCAAAAACATACTCACCCATTGGAAAATAACTAGCAACATCAAGACCATACATCAAGTACAAGGTGTTAGGGACTTCGCAGAGAAGTTTCCTAAAGCAAAAGAAAAACAACAACTGAAGTCTAAAGAATGATAGATGACCTAGTCTCCTGTGCTAGATATCACATGCGGAAAGTGGTGTAGCAAGGTCAAGACCAGTAGCAGCAGCAACAGATAGCCCCATTGTCTAGAATTTAGGAGAAAGAAGATAAATACTTGTGGAAGCAGTAAAGGTGGAACTGACAAAGGCAATGGATGAAGGAACGGGCAGCTGAAACATACTTAGAAACTGTTAGAACTGCTGACACGTCGGTGAGTGCTGAGGAGTGTCGAAGAACTGTTGGCTACAAGTGAGATGTCAAAAATAATTGTATTAACTATAGTAGCTTGACGAAGTAGAGGTTGTACATAAGGTCTGTCATATGCAGCCTCTTGAGCCTTTTGTTGTGCAAAGACCTGATACTCCTGAGTTGAATGAGTATCATGGTGCTTGTGCCAATCACACTAGTTTTTTCCTTGTCGAGAACTAGAACTACCAAAAGATGTGCCAGATGTCTAGGTGGTCCATGTAAAACAATATGTCGGGGCTAATCCTGAGAGAGGGTTGAGAAACTAGAACATAACTGCTACGTGTAGTTAGCTGTCTTTCAAGAGATCTGCAATGTGTCTTCTTAAGAGTCAGCTCGTTCGCCGCCATATCAAGAGAAGGGGTGGGTGGACACTGTACCAGAAAGCCGTCAGCAATCTGAAACTCAGATCAAAGTCCCATACAAATTGATATAATCTGTCGATTCTGATATGCAAGAACCTCCATGTAATATGTAGTATGAACATGTAGTATCAAAAGGAACGAGCTCCTTAAGGGTAAGTTAGCTCCAAAGGACTATCTTATAGGCACGAAACTGTCGTATCGTATGATTACCCTGAGTAGTAGAAGAAATAGCTTATGGCGTACTCAGTACAAGACTATAATTTGGCACGATACAACACAGTACAACTCGAGTACAAGACACCACGATTCGACACTCCAAATGCAAAACAACAACCCAATACAACTCGTATGCTTGAGTACACCAAGTACAACCCCAATACTCACACTACATATAACAACCCTCACTGTACAAACAAAGAGGTTGACAAGTGAGCCCGTATCAAACAAGAATCGAGTGGAGCCCGAAGATCATGCCACGTGTCCCCCGTCTCTTCTCAAATAAAAGCGTAGAAAAGGAGAGAAAGCAGTTCGATCTCTCCTCTTCCAGAAGACGGCGAAAAGAAAATTAGGCTTAGGGCTTTGAAGATCGAAGACTTGCTTTGAGAAGTAAAAGACAAAGAAGAAGATAAAGAGGCTCGACTTTTAGTAGTGAATGTGATAAAGTGACGAGAAGTACAAGTTTGGTCAAGAACTTCGATCCATACATAAAACTCAAAGCGACGATTCCAGTGCAAGTCGTCATGGGTTGATCGGTGATTTCGATTGTTCGACGATGGTTGATGATGATCGAAGCTCGATAAAGACCTCAATCTTGACTGTTGAGGAATCTAGGGTTTGGACGACAATTAAGAACTTAGTGTTGATTTTTCGAGGATGTTCAGAACGTCTTCGGATCTTGGATCGGACTCGGAGCAAAACATGATAAGATAGAATTCAACTTGCATGAGAAGATGATACTTATGCGGTTGGCGGCTCAAGTCTCCAATCCAAGTGAGTACTAGTACTAAATTTAGGGTTTTGAATTGGAATCAAGGTTGTAAAATGCGCTAGTCACTAGTCAGGTGGGCACTTGGCACCTAGCGTCTAGCCCGCTGTTGTGAATCGACTCAATCGATTCACAAAAGAAAGCAAATAAAACAAAGAACAAGAGGAATAGAAACAGAATGATCTTTAATATAGGAAAAGAACAAAAACTCCCAACTTTGATTGACCGGAACAAAGTAATAAAATCCTTCTTGATGACACTTGAGAGAGTTTTCTCAATCCAAGCATAAAAGTAATGACGGCTAGCCCTGACTATAAATAGAAAAGAAAAGCAAATCCTAGGAGGGTTATTGGGGTGAAAGACCACAATACCCCTCCATGACTAAAATAACTGAAAGGCCTAAAAAGTGGGCCTAAATGGCTCCACGTCTCCTGCGACGTGTGTAGGTGATAATGGGTGGGCCCGCATCAATACCGCCCCCTAAAAGAGCCACCTTGTCCTCAAGGTGGAAATCTGGAAACTGCGTCTGTTGCTATAGCGGCCTCTTCCTCCGTCGGATCCTCCTCCTCGTCGGGCAAGATCACGATCTGCAGCAACTTGCTCGCACATCGATGACCGGGAGTGAACCTCTCGTCGCATCTGAAGCACAAGCCAGCTGCTCTTCTCGCCTTCATGTCAGCATTCGACAGGCGCCTCCCCGGTACTATGGAGCCCCCTGTCCCGCCTGCGGGTCTAGGTGGTACTGGTGCCTGAGCATCCGCTGCTGGTCGTGGAAGTACTAGGCCCGTCTGACTGTGCTGCCCCGATGCTCCCCAAGCGTCCTTAATACGTCTCTCCTCTGTCAATTTCTCCTCTGCCTTATGAGCCAGGCGGAGCAGATCCTCTAAGCACTGCGGACTCTGCAACCGGAGCTCCGCTCGTATGGAGGGCTTCAAGCCCTTCATAAACATCCCGATCTGCAACTCATCCGACACCCCTCTGACACGTCCGGATAACAGTTCGAACCTCGCTACGAAGTCCCGAACCGTTCCCTCCTATCGCAGAGAAGACCACTGCTCGTAGAAGTCTCCCCCGACCGTCTCCTGGAATCGGTCCAAAAGGTATGTAGTCAACTCCTCCCAGCTGCGGAATGGGGTCCTCGCCGACCTCCATCGGTACCACGCCAGGGCCTGGCCCTCGAAGTAGATCCCGATGCATCTGAGTACCTCCGCCTCAGTCAACTCCATGACCTCGAAGTAGCGCTCTGTCCGAAAAATCCACTCGTCCGGTTCCGCACCCTCGAACGTGGGTAGCTTCAGTTTCTTCAGTCGGCGATCCGCGCTAAGGTCACCGTGCTGCATATCATCCCTGCCTCGTCCTCCTTCCCAACGGTGTGTGTCTCTCCGCTGGGTCTCGTACGGGGCTCTGTCACCATCCTCATACCGCTCGTCAGCCCAGGCCTGCTCACCCCACTCCTCCACCGGACCCCTGTAGTCACCGACTGCTCTCGCCCGTGGTGGTCGTCGTGGGGGTAGATCCCCTCTCTGGAAGTTGGCGGGATCTGCCGTTTCTCCAAAGAAATTGCTGCCTCCGGTGTTCCTCGCCCCTCCTGGCGGCTCCGTCCCTCCCGTCCGAGCCGGAACTCCAGCTAAGCCCCTTCCCGAACCCGTGAACCTGTCACCGTAGTTCGAGGTCATCGTCCGACCCCCATTGGGGGCCCCAAGCCCTAGGGCCTCTCCCGGGTGTGGCGCCGGTCCGCCGGGACTGAAATGGTCGGCGGCGTCCGGCCACAGCCGCTCGCCGGCGGCTCCCCTGGCGCCGGCCGGCCCTGGGTGGCGGTCGGGGGCCGGCCAGCGGCCGCCCACAGCAGCCGCGGCCCCGCCTGGGCTCGCGCGGCCTGCTGTGGCGCTCCCACGGCCCTCGGCTGCTGTCCGGCGGTGATCGCCGGCCGCCAGGGCCCAGCCCGGAGGTGCGGCGGCGACGGCGGTTGCGGGGCAGCGGCCGCCGGCCGGTCCTTCCTCCTCCTCGGTCGCCTCCCCCTCCGTAGGAGCAAACCCTAGTTGATCGCCTAGGATTTGGGTTGTTACCGCCTCCGCTTCCTCGCCGTTGATCTTCTTCGAGATGTTTTGTAAGAGCGTCATTATAGCCGTCGTCTCCTTCCGCATGTCCCGCATCTCCGTGCGGAATTCCGTTCGGAGTTCCTGGTTCGTGGATGCTTGATCCTTAACGGAGGCTTCCATGGATTTCTTCAAGCTATCGATCTCGGCGGTGAAGTCCTCCCGAAGACCTCGGATCTTCTCGTCGATTGAGGTTCTCGTCCCGTCTGCCATGGCTCGTAGAGGGCTCTGATACCAATTGTTGTGAATCGACTCCATCGATTCACAAAAGAAAGCAAATAAAACAAAGAACAAGAGGAATAGAAACAGAATGATCTTTAATATAGGAAAAGAACAAAAACTCCCAACTTTGATTGAACGGAACAAAGTAATAAAATCCTTCTTGATGACACTTGAGAGAGTTTTTTCAATCCAAGCATAAAAGTAATGACGGCTAGCCCTGACTATAAATAGAAAAGAAAAGCAAACCCTAGGAGGGTTATTGGGGTGAAAGACCACAATACCCCTCCATGACTAAAATAACTGAAAGGCCTAAAAAGTGGGCCTAAATGGCTCCACGTCTCCTGCGACGTGTGTAGGTGATAATGGGTGGGCCCGCATCACCCGCCTAGGCGGCCGCGGTTCAAAATTTATTTTCGAAAAATCCTACTGAAAATTGCAGAAAAAGTCCATAAAACCAAAACATGCATAGTCGGAGGTCGGGAGGACCTAGGTGGACGTCTAGGCGGGCATCAGGTGGACACCAGGTGCCGCCTAGGCCGATTTTTTAGAACACTGATTGGAATTTGATGTATTTCTATGGATTTTTGATGACTTATGTGGATTTTTGGTAGATTTGTGAATTTTGATAAATAGGAATTTAAATGATGGGATTTGAGGACCGGGATGGGAATTGGAAAATTATGGTTTGGGGAGAATAGGAAGCTCTGATACCATGGTAGAAGAGAGAAATGTAATGGAATAGAATTGGCATCGTGCTCTCAAGGGGTATATTATTACCGTATCAGTTGGACGGAGGCATTGCTCAACCGGTAGGGGACTAAATCCCTGTAATTACTACTTTCTAACATGTACATGGTATCAGAGTAGGTCCCGATGCTTTGCTAATTCTATATTCCATCCTAGCCGTCCACCATCATCACCATTCCAAAAGTGTACCCCCATCTCAATCCCCATGCCCTAGCCTATGTCTTCTTCCTCTAGCTCTACCCAATCCAAACACCAGCCGCTGTTCTTATCTTCTTTTCCTTGCCTCTCTACACCAAACCCAATCCAAATACTCATAAAACCCATCATCCCAAAACTAACAACTTCCATCTACAATACCTCTACTTAAGTCTTACATCAACAGTCACTGTTAGAAATTTTGAATTCGGGGACTATGGTTGGCATTATGGCGGCTTCTGGATACAATCTGTTGTCCAACTATTTTTTTGCATCTGGGCATTTTAAGGTGATGTTGAATTCAGACTTTTAGATTTGTACACAAGTCAACTTAAATTACAGGTGCCTTTGTTTCAGCTTTTCATACCTACTTATTTTTAATTGACCTTGTTTTTCCGCCTTTTTAGGTATGATTAAACAGACATTACCATGTTTGTTAATTGCTAAGTGCTATTATTTCCTCTTTCTTTTCTGCTTTCTCCTTGTTCTTTTCCCCACCAAATTTGTGGATATTAAGATTATGCTAATGAATGAATCTGTGTTTAAATGCTCCATACTATGCAGAGTGTGGAGCTACTTGATGAACCATCCAGATTGGAGGCAGACTTTTCTCGGAAGAAAACCTCGTGTGTTTGAGAGGACAATTAGTGGAGAATGGTTACAATCTGAGTAATTTGTTTCATATAACATTTACACATTGAACAAGTCCATAAAATGTTTGGCATATGCTCATTCTGTAGAGTTCTTCTCTGAGAGGTTTTGGAACTTATCTTTCAAGAAGACAATGCACACATTTATTGATGTTAATAATTTGTGGCACGTTGTTTGCTTGCGTAAACATGCGGACATTTCATGACTTTGTACATAGCTTCATATATTAGTTTCACTTGTAGTGAAATTCGAGGCAACGACTCCAGTGCTGGCATTCTTGTCCGAGGTGAAGTTTTTTTAAACTAAGCTTATGATCCTATTTACTGATGAGAACATCAGACTTCTTAGTGCATGCAATTTACGATTGTGATGGAACTGTGGTAGCATGCGAGGGCTCTTGCACTCTGGGGACATGTTTTTCTTTCCCTTTCTTGCAGTTGTATTTATTATATGTGAATTGCAAGTCAGAGATGTCAACTAAATATGGTTGGAATCAAAGCCAAGGGTCAAGAACTGAGGAAAATGTTATAACATGTTGATTCATGGAAGTTGGCCTGTTTGGTTGGGTGAACTCCAAGGATCTGTGAAAGTGCAAAATCACGAAAATGCAAATGCATTGCATATATATATAGCTCGGTTGAGTTGTCAAAAACCTTTTGGTTGAGTGTAATTTTCTCCTTGAAGTGAGGAGTTCCATATCACTTTTGATGGTGACATGAAAGTGTAGGTGAGAAGTCAAATTGAGGACTTCCAATATTTGGATGCCTCCACTTGGAAATGATATGATCACCATTTCAAATTGTGGTATGGTCAATATCACTCTTGAAATATCTAATGTTTTCTTTTTTTTTTTCCATATCTGATGGTACAAAGTCCTCCAGGACAATATTATCGACAATAAATAGAACCCCAAAAAAACCACCAAAATTTGAAGAGCAAAATTAGTTCTATACGTTAGGAATTGTTAGGAACGAATGCGGAAATACCATTCTCTAAACCGAAAGAACTTGTTGAGGGAAGAAAAGGCACAACTGGTTTGGGGAACAGTATTTTCACATTTGTTCCCAATTGAGTGGTATCAGAGCTTGTGATTTCAAGGTGTCAAGTAGTTCACAATCAAACCGGATAGAAGAGAGAGATGCGAAGCTAGTGTGCATGATAAATTTGAATGGTTTCAACTATTACTATTGGCGGAGCAAGATGCAGGATTTACTCTTCGTCAAGAAGCTGCATCTTCGGTATTTTCTTTCAAGAAGTCCAGTGAGAAATTCGATGATGACTGGAATTTCGAACATATACAAGTGTGTGGATATATCATACAGTTTGTGGACGAGAATGTGTACAATTACATCCCCAATATTGAGCATGCAAAGACGTGGACATCATGCATATTAGGACAATAGAAGGTAGGGTAAAAGATCCTCACCTAATTCAATCAACGATATTCATCCCATTAGTATTTGAGCAAAGTACAATTACAGTTATAATGTTACACAATACAATATTGATTCTATGATGATATAAAATACAAAAATGAAACGATAAATGACAAGTAATAAAACTGTAATAAGCATGAATCATGATATATACCAAGTGATTTGATGAAGAGACGAATAACATAAGGAATAACTGTAACGAGTAACACTAACAACAAGTATCCAGTGTGATTTAGAATACTACTTTCGGCATATAAACGACTATGGTAAAAGGTACGTTGATACATATATTGTATGACGACTATCGACAATAAAAGATACCATGTCAATACGTGCATTATATAACGGTTAACCACAATAAATTTGGGTTGACCATATGCCTACTAAAGCATTCCCCTACCCATCTCTCTCTCTCTCTCCCTCTCTCTCAATATATGAGTTAAGAAACCAATAGATGAACATAGATCATGTATCACAATATGAACTAAAACCTGAATGAAACAATACTCTCTCTCTCTCTCTCTCTCTCTTACAAGTCATAATGACACAATCAAGTATTAGGAATATATATATATATATATATATATATATATATATATATATATATATATATATATATATATATATATATATATATATATATTTGGAACCAGGTAAATTGATTTTGGAATCGCTCTTACTGGGATTCGAACTCCTGACCACTCGGGCCGCATGCATCTCTCTTACCCACTAGGCTAGATGTCATCTACTATATATATATATATATATATATATATATATATATAGCATTTATAATGTAAGGTAAACAATAAGCATAATGTACTTTCCTAAGCTGTGCTTGGAGAAGACTCGACATGTCGAACACGAATGTGTTGGA
The DNA here is from genome assembly GCA_029216955.1 of Iris pallida. Lineage (NCBI taxonomy): Eukaryota > Viridiplantae > Streptophyta > Magnoliopsida > Asparagales > Iridaceae > Iris > Iris pallida. The sequence goes on along the minus strand of JANAVB010012759.1, from coordinate 24,504 downwards.
CATGAAAGGACATAATACTGAAACTCAACCTATATGATCCATAACCAAATATATCCCTGGCAAGAATGATGTGAGAATAATACGCCTGATAGTCCAAAATAAGTCATGCAAAAAATCACCACATGAGGTAAACCTGGGTCCTTCCGTGGACCCCACAAAAGACCAGAAAATAAACAACTTAGAGATAACTTCGAATTATGAAAAATTATATGAGCATAGCTAAATGGAAATATGGTCTCACCTGAACTTATGGAAGTTAATTTGAGCTAGGAATTGCAAATGCGTTGATGAGTGGCTGATTGGCTATCCCACTTGCACCAAATAACATGCTAATTCAGAAATAGTCTCAAATCTAAAAACAAAAGAATTTTCCACCTCAGAAATGATGAGATCGTTCTAAACAAACTTAGATATTTAGATTTCGAGCCCCAGATCGGCCGAACCGTCGAGAACATAGATACTGTTCAATTAGTGGGTCCTACTGACATGAAAAACAAGATTTGTTAGAACGACATCAAAAATGAGAAAATCAATACACCGATGAACTCAAATTACACTCGAACTTATAAAGTAAGAATTGGTTCTCGAAACTCAAAATGACCAAAATGGGCTTGCCTTAGCCCCATGAATGTTGTCACATAAAATGTTCACATAACTGAGCATAAGTACCAACATAGGGGTAAAAACATATCGTGAGTCCAATAGAACCAATTTCGCTACAATTAGACAAGCACACAAGAAGTAACATAAAATGACTTATTTTCAACATGATAACCCTCACTATTTAAGTTTTTCAACTTAATACCGTACACTTCCATATTATACCAATCATTACCCTTAACTTTTGACTATTTTCAAGTCGACATCCTAGGCTAGTCCGTGGTTAGTTTTTCTGTCATAACAAAGAAAAGTTAAATTTTTTGGCCAAATTATCCCTGATTACTTATAAATAACCTACTTTTGTGAGATTCATTACTTATACTTATAAATAAACCTCTAATTTCTTGGAACAACTTACAATTCATTTTTCCAATTTATTTCCAAAGTGATGTCCTAACCCTTCTCTTTCATTATCTTCTCCAAATTTCTTTGTGATCTATTTCTTCTCTACAAATTTCTTCATAATTTCTTTCTAATCTATTTACTTTTGGTACATTTTTCTTTTTGTTGATTTTAATTTTGTCATATTGGTGATTTCGAGACAGTCCAGCAACGTGCACCCTTCAAATAAGGTCGAATAGGAATAGAAGAGTTGTTATTTTCAAATTGAGGCGCATCTCACAACATGTGTAGATACAAAATGCTGGACGCTAATTTTAGGGAATGGGTTGCATGGACTATAGAGTTGCATGTATGGGAAATGAGTTGTACAAACTATGTGAATATGAATGATACATGTATTGTTGATCATACTTATCACTTGTAATATTTTTGGCACAATTTAGGTTCACTATGTTTAAGTTCCCTTTTCCATACTTATCACAATGCATGCATGTATTGTTGATCATTTACATCTCAAATAGACCCCAATACTTCTGCAAGTTTATTATCGGCTGTTAAATGATTTCTCGAGTAGCTTATACAAATTGATTTTCAAACATTATGCTAATTTATCACTTAAGGACTTGGTGCTATGGAAACAAAAGAATAAACACAAATCTGACATTTGCAAGCAAGCATATATTTATAAGATCTCCACTTGAGTGATGACCTATACTTGGTCATGCTGTTAAGAAATTTAGTGAATTGGCCTATAAACAAAATGAATGAACACAAATCCTACCAATGCAAACTTAATGCATAATTTTTTTGAACTGCAAATCCTTATTTACGCCTATGAACTGTGTGATATCCTAATTTATTTAATCCATATACCGCTAAACTTTTGTGGAAACCCCCCTAACAGGCTGTTATTTTTTAACAAAAGCAGAACTCAAAGAGGTACTCAATTGTATACCATCAGTGTAACGTCGCTGCTATGTGAGAACACTTTGAAGTGTTTCTGGCCGTTTTGACCAAAAGTAGAACTCTAAGAAGCCGACATGTCCACTTAGCTTGCTCAAGCGACCACGAGCATCTTGGCTGAATCTCTTTAAGTGAATTGTTAGAATAGGTGGGTTCTATCAAAACCCTGTAATTCTAAAATTTTCTAAACAAAATTTATTTATTTCCAAACTTTTTTTTGAATTAAAATTTGAGTTTAATTAAATCCCTAAAGGGGTTACTATTAAAGGTAACTAATTAGTCAAGTAGATTAACCTAAAGTGGATTACTTACTTTCAAACAAGTCAAAGGAACCTACTAGTTAGAGTTAGTTGGGTCAAATAGGGCACATGGAGTTAAGATGTAAAATCAAATTGTTTTGTAAATTGAATTATTGCCTATAAATAGCCTTGTTTTTTCCAATAGTTTCATTCTAAAACAAATTCTTGAAACCAATGTTACATTCAATTCTCCATTTCTTGAAAGTCTGTTTTATAACAGAATCCTTCTCCCCTGTCCTCGTCGGAGCTCTGGCAAAGCTCCTTCGTGATTCACCATTTTCGACGAACTATCGACATCTCTGGTGATCACACCATCACTCCGCCAACTGACTCCATCAACCAAACCCTCCTTCCACTGTGAGCACTACCGATCATCTCCATCTCCGTTCATCCCCAACACCAGAACCACTATTGGAACCTCTCCGCTCTTATTCAGAACTCACCAAAACACCACCGCTTTCCCAAATATCGTCCCCTACCTACCTTTCAAATTCTCAACCACTACCATACTACTCCCAACTACCTTCAACATCTTCAAACCTCTAGAAAATCCACCTCCACAGACTGATTCTGTGTTGCTCCCAAAGTTAAATCCTGATAATTCGTTCACAAGCATCAGAGATACCGATCTGTGCCGACCCTAGCAACTGTGCTAACCGACCCATTGTAATGTCCCGCTCCGCTCGAGGCATTTGGGTGGCATATTGGATGCGATCAGAATGTTGGACCATAACTTGAGTTAGAAAACAAGAGATTTGAGACTGATGCAGTCTCTCTTAGCTGGCCGGATAGAATTGAGTATTGGAACGTGACTCGTTGGTGGGGCTATGTTTAGTGGAAATATGTGTGATCGGAACAGAAAGACCCTTTGTACAACTGAGTGGAACTGTCCCTTCTCTTTCATGCTTAATAAGAAGGAGTATTGTGATACAATAAATTGTCCCTAAATGTCCCATCTTTAGTTGCTAAATAATAGAGATGCTTATGTTGCCTAATATTGAGATGAATAAGATATGAACATTGAACTGCTAACTGAATAACACTTGAACTACTAATGTGACTTGATGCCTGAGAATGAATTGATAATGTCCCTTTGTCGTAATGTTGTTCATGCTAAATACTGCTGAACTGAATGAAACACTGAATCTTGTACACTCTGTGTAACTATTGCAAAGATATGAAATGTTGTCTATTTTCTTATAAGAAATAAAATCAATGATATTATCCCAATCAATAATAAAATAAATGATACATGACCCTTGAGAACTATATAATAATGCTTCAATGTGATGAGTTGATGGAAATGAGAAATGAATGAATTGATGTAATGAAAAATGATAAGGCTTGGATCGTCGAGATCACCAAGTGGAATGATGGTAAAGATAGAATTGAATGAGTCGTTGAACATGACTTCGATGAGACGAGATGAAAGATTATTGCCTTTACTTATTTTAATGCTTTACCAAGCGTTTACGTTCACGATCGTGTCGAAAATGCATTCGCATGGTCATGGACAACTTGTGCACAAGGTTTGAGGTAAGTTTCCTTGAACGATACCCAGGACGCTGGGACCGATTCGACCTAGAAGGAAACATTAACGTGCTTTGGTAGAATGGGTTATATGAGGTATCCTAGAGGCTAGCCACCTACTTTGATGTCATCGCATAACTGGTTTTATGAGGTATCCTGGAGGCTAGCTCCCTACCTTGATGTTATCGCATTACCATTGAAGTCCTATATGGCAAAAGTCCGTATGGTATAACAACGCCAGTGACCATGTAGTCATGATGCATCCTAATAAATATTTTGTGCAGACAGAGTAAGTATAATATATAACCTATATTTGATGCAGGTACGAGGGAGTCGACTATCGGTAAGAAATTACTTAAATATTATATGTTCATATACATGTAAATTCAACTTTCCTGCTTAACATGTTAATATCAATGATGCTCAAATGTTGCCTTTTCATGAGTATTGCCATAACCTATTGATTAAGTTAACACTAAGTATGCTACAAAGATGCCTTTTATGCTTATTGCTTGTCACGACCCGCACCCACTGTGAGGGTACGAGTACGTAACAGCGCCCAGCCTACGTCGCAGTGTCGGCGGTAGAACGCTATCCTAGGTCAATCATCTAACAATATATAAGGTACCTGTACAGTATATACACTCCGAATGGAGGTGACATAGTAATACAGTCTCAATCACATCTAAGGTAGAATACGATAAAGATAGATAGATATAAACATAAGAAAATCTACAAAGGTACATTCCAGATAAAGACTAAGTGTCTATGATAACATCTCCACAAACATCCAAATGAAACAACTTCCAATATATACAATAATGTATCAATGAGAAAGACGAGTAAGAGTCTAAGCTATCTATACTAAGCATGGGTGCCATCCTCAGCAGCTGCCTGAACCTCCCCAGGGGTCCAGGTCGCGAGTGTCATCTAGGCAGGCTCCAAAGTAAGGGGTGCATGGTTCCTCATCATCCTCTATAAAATTTTCAACAGGTCCAATCAAGACGGGAGCGAGCATAATACATCTCACGCAGATCATAACAGGTTAGAGAATATAAACATGCAAGAGAGTATGATACATGAAACTGAAAGAAAGTAAATGCTGTAAACAAAGAGAGAACTGTAATAGAAATATCTACTATAAGTAGAGAGCTACCAGTGACTAGTGATTTAGAGTACAAAGTCGACATGTGAACGGCTTGATTTGCACATGACTATACTAAAGAGGCGCACATGGCTATACTACTTTAGAATTGTTCATATGACTATTTATACTCCTCCATATCCCAATCAATACATAAGGATCCAGACAAGTTATGTTACGTACATGGTTTTCACATGAAGCCCATAAATGGGTGCACATGAAGTATACATGAGAGCTCATACATGAGTGCACATGAAGTTCACATGGGGGCCCATAAATGGGTGCACATGAAATTCACATGAAGGCTCATAAATGAGTGCACGTGAAGTATAGGTTATACATGAGATACATGAGAAATATGACCGATCATGAGAGCACATGAGAGTACACGAGCATGCATGAACGAGCATGAAGCATATGAGAAACATGAATAACATGATAGTGAGGAATACATGATGTATATGAAACACATGACACGATGTATCCGATGCTCCCGAGGGGGATAACATATCAATGTAGGTATCTATATAGTACCAATCCGTGATAATATCGTGACAACATCAAATAAGGTAAACTAGAGCAGGAATATAATTCTAAGCAAGTTATGAAATGATCAGAGAATGTACTCGCCTGGTATCTGAATATCTGAAGTAAATGTACTGTCCGAGATGAGGTACCTGACTCCTATTTAGAGCAACACAAGTCAAGATGTATATAGGGGATGATAAATGTAATCTACTATGCATCTGCATGCTGTCTAGGTCAAACTAGACCAAAGTCAACTCTCGGTCAACTCTACTCAACTAGACTAGTCAAACTAGGTCAAGCTGAGTCATACTAGGTCATACCAAGTCACTGGGAGTCAATCCAAGTCAAACTAGGTCAATCCTAGGTCAAACAAGTCAAATGTTGACTAACAGTTGATTTTCAGTCAACTGGTCAACTCTGGTTTGGTTTTGAGTCAATTCTAGGTAAAGTGTTGACTCGTAGTTGACTTTGGTCAAAAAGTCAACTCTTGGTCAACTGGGGTCAAAACTAGACTAAACTACCCTTATCTAACCATTACCTACCAAGATAACCTATTTTTAACCCCATCTTAACAAATCAAAATCCTTTCTTAGACTTTACCCCAAAATCCTACTTATACCTCTAATACAAGATACTAACCAACTCTAACATATAACTTCTAACCATCTATTCTAACTTAGAAACCTAACACAACTAACATCCACTAACTAATATCTAACCATAACATATATGTATATATATCCGTCTCTAACTCTAACCAACTAACATATGTCATCTCTAACTAACAATAACATAGACTAACACAACTAATTATCTAACTTATACAAGCTATTACTATCTAACTTCTAAGATATCTCTAACCTCTACATAGATTCTAACATAACCACTAACATACTAACATATCCATACATATAATATTTAAATTTTTCTCCACTCCAATACTAATACACACACACAGACACATATACCAAATCCACCACCCTTTTCTTCTAACACACCTACACATATCTATATACAAACACACTACCACTCAACCAAAACACAAATCACTCAACAAACTATACTAGCCTCAAGTCAAATAGGATGGCATGATCCTCCCAACTCTCTCACCTTCACAACCCACACACACTACACTACCATCTATACAACATCAAACACACACTAGCACATATCCTCTATCAATATCACTTCTTTCCACTAACCACACACATCCTTATCTCATTCAAACACACACACTATACTAACATATATTACATAACAATAATATATATATATATATATATATATATATATACTATATCATACATATTCTTGACAATCTATGGTACCTACATTCACATGATATCTATACTAGGCTCATAGGTTACACAAAATACCTACGTCGCGTAGTCACTCTTCTACTTAAAACCAATACTGTACCAATTGGGATTTCACTAAATTCTAGGATTAAAGTATGTTATAGTTCTTCATGTTAGCTTTTCAAAACTTCAAACGGATCACATTTTCGTGTCCGAAAGCTCCCGAAATCGCGAAAACACCGAAACGCATTCGTCTTTCGTACAACTGACACTCAAATAATTCTACAGAAAGTTCTAGAACGAATTTGGCTTATTAAAATATATATTTGGAAAGCTAACTTCAATACGCTTCTTTAAAAAAACGGAAGATTAATTGGAGTTATGAGCTAAAAGTTATGACATTTCTAAGTTGCTCTAGCTACTAAAAATGTGGATAAAAATTATGACGAATTTGGGTTGTTTGGACAAAAAAACACATGTAGGCCAAAATACTTGGATACTAACATAGCTATCTAACTAAAATTATTCTAACCATCCTAAATAAGATCAATCCACTCTCTAACCATCTAACCACACACACACACACACACACACACACACACACATATATATATATATATATATATATATATATATATATATATATATATATATATATATATATATATATATATATATATAAAGAGACACACCAATCTAAATATAAAATAAATATGATACAATATGATACTATAAAGAACACATTAGGAACAACTCTCTAAAAATATAAATATGAGATTAAAACACTAACTAATCATTCCTACAATATATATATGCATAGAAGTGTCCAAAATAGGAGTTTTTCCTACTAGGACACAACCATAACACAAAGGACACTCCTATGACCTCCAAATGGACACAAAATGGACACAAATGGAGATACAACCATGGGGGTCATTCCTATATATTCAAAATATTCCTATATGCATGTAGAGATGGATTAGAGGAGAGATTATACCTTCTGGGAGAGAGATTCAAAGAAAAATCCTTCCGACACGACACCGACACGTAGAGATTCCAAAAGGACACGAACGAGCTCCGAATCCTCCCAAACTTGGCTAGCACCCTCTATCCATGAAGTAGAGGAGAAATGAAGAAGATTTGGTGGAAGAAATGATGGATTTGGAGATGAAGTCAATGGAGGTTCATCTTTAAATTAATTTGGGGAAGAACAAGAGAGAGAAAGTGGATAAAAACAAATAAATGAAGGAGTGACTCACTCCTTATCCCCCCCATAAGTAGCTGCCCAAAAAGGGTGAGGTGTCCCCTATTTGAATGTCCAAAATGCCCTCCACTAATCTATTTGATTTAAATTAGGAATTGGTTAAAGGTTGAGGTCATTTTAGTCTAGTTTTAAGTCTCTAATTAAACTAAACCTATCCATAAATAATTAGTCTAACTACTAACTAAAATTAATATCAAGTGGACTAAAATTATTATCATGTGGGCCATGCCTAACTAGTGTGTGGGTTCCACTAGAGTCAAACTACCTCCCGGGTCCCTGTTTCAAGTCAGATTGAGTTGAAATTCAAACCCGACTCAAATAACCCCAAAACAATATCATAAATAATAAATTAAATTTCAACTCCAAAATAATATCATAAATAATAAAATAAATTTCAAAAGTATTCAAAAATATAAAATGATAAAAATACCCCTGTTTCTGAAAACTGGGGGTGACATTGCTATGACATGCTTAGTTTGTTAACTACAATGCTGCCTAAATGATGCTTTTACATGAACAATGCCATAACCTATTTACATGCTTCAACATGATATTGTCCATGGACTGTAAACTGATGCTAGGCCCCAAATAGAAAGCTCACTATTAATAAATGTTTTCTCACATGACTACTTAGTATTGGTTTAGACGAGTGGGCTGGTTCTGCTCGCCAGTACATAGATGATGTACTGACCCATGTTGTGGGTACGTTTTTAGGTGCTCCTGCTTGGAAAGTTCAGTACACAAAGATCGGCTTGATCAGTCCTGCGGTATCGAAGATTTGTTGGGCATACATAATCTTTTCTTATACAAGATGATGTCTTCTGTTTATAAATGCCATAATGTATGGAATTTTGTAATCAGTTGTACCAGTGAGTTGTAAGCCAAGTCGGCATATCCAGTTATAAAGTCTATGTATCAAGTATCAAATATAAGACTTATGGCTTGAGTTTCGGTTGGCTGTCAATGTGAAATGGGATGTGTTGTAAGCTTTGTATTTCATTACAAGCCTTGTACTTCAGTTCAATTATCAATAAAGAGATTATGTTTCTTCATGCCTTAGTGTAACTTTAAGTTATCTGCTTATTTTTGCTGCTTTGAATCAATAAAGTATATTTCTTCAATAAAAAGATATGTCATCATTATCTTTAATTTGTCTGCTTACGTCGCTGCGATATGTTCTTATTTGAAGATTATTAATTATGTACCATCTTTGTCTTGTACAAGTACAATACCAGACTTGTATGATATCACGTCCATACGAGGATGAATGACTCTGCAGAATCAGGACATGACATCCGTCCTTTCGACGAGGTTCATATTTGTAGTGCTCCGCTCTGCGAACGCATTATATAGATAGAGAAATTGGTTTGCTAGCCCAAGAGAAAGCCTTCACAAAGACGACTGATCTGGGTGAGTGGAGAATGACTTCACTTTCTGATTCTTTTATGCCTAATAAAGAATCCATACAGTTGAATGAATAACTATTGATAAGAATAAGTTCGTAATCGTTGAGAATGTTACTAAAATGACCCGGTATGCTTTAATAAGAGAATTTGTATGTTGCTAAATACAAAAACCTTGTTATGCTAAAACAAGATACGTAGTTTGCATGCTAACAAGTGAAAGAACTATTGACATGCTTAATAAGAAAACAAGAGAATATTACATGTCCCTAATCGTATGCTATTAAGAGTAGAGTTCTTGCTTAATGTTTAGAACTGTTGCTATGCTTGCGTAAGTAAAGGTTGTTTATATGTTCCTTTACCACATACTGCAAAAATAAAATTATATGGAAGGCACTTGTACTGTTGTAAGAGATGATACAACTTGTCCATATAAAGAAAAGAAGAGAAGAGCTATTGGCTCTGTGATATAAAAATAAGAGGAAAGGTAAAAATATTGATTATCGATAAACTGTGCATCATAGAGCTTTTGTCTGATAGAAGTTGCATCCATGCATTAGTATGAACAACTTGTGCATAAGGATGTAACCTCTCGACCAATCTTCGGGGCACCGAAATCTCTTGGCCTAGGAGGGAACATAATACCCTGAACCTAGAAGTCCTCGCGATCATGGGAGTGTTAGTCTATTACTGAGATGAGCTTGCACATCCCAACTGCTAATCATAGAGAGTAACCCGTGGAAAATCATGTAAATAAGTGTCTATTATTGAAGAGTTGAACCTTGAGTCACAACTGCTAGTATGTGAGCTGAACCGTAAGCCATGACTGCTAGTATAGGCGTATACTAGTGAAGAGCTGAACCATGAGTCACAACTGTTGGTATGTGCATGTATTAGTGTAGAGCTGAAACTTGAGTCACAGTTGCTAATCAAGTTGCATGCACATGTAAAGATTATTGTCAGCTAACAATGCAGAGATGAATAAGGAACTTATTGTACATATATATTTAGTTTATTCTAATCCTTGTATTGTGCAAGGATGGATCGCCAGTCGTGGGTAAGAGTCACTAGATAAATGATAACCTCTAATGCTCTATAATTTATATCATGAACTGCCCCTAAGGATAATCTTTTTCACATGAAACTATTGTTATCCCGATTTCAGATAAAGAACTGTGTTTTTTATTTGTTGCTAATTGTTCATAAGAAGAGAGCGTATTAAATGATATCTTACTGCTAAATACCCTAAGAAATGAATATGGCTTACGAAACACGCTACATACGTCAGATAGATGTAAATGTTATCGTGCATAGAATTGACCCTATCGTAGGTTTAATTGATATATGAAATATGGCTTTTCGAAAATATTTTCAAAATAGGTAATATGACTATGATTTCTGTATATGGCATGAAATGAACGTAGGTAAAAGATAGCAATATCACTTATAAAAGCAACATTTTATCACAAGAATATGTAGTGATCGTTTCAGAGAGTGTAGCTATTGTCTTTCACCAGTACAACAATGTACTGATCCTCCACTAGTTTGCCGGTAGGTGCTAGATGTTTTGTTGGATGTTCTGAAGCAATAGCCAGTTTCTCATCCTCAAGACTCGAGAATCAGAAGAAGATGCAAAAAGAGATGATTTTATATATAAAGTTATGTAATGTATGGAATGATATCATTATAATTCTATAGAGTTCAAGAGAGTTGTAAACCAAGTATGGCATGTATCATAGAGCATTTGAGAGCCTTCTAATAACTAAATTCCTCAGTAAAGAGACTTTGTTTCTTTTATCATTGTGTTCACTTTAGTTTTCTGTAATAATGTCCGTTGCTTCTAACTCTGCAGTAAAAGTTCTGTTGCGTTGTTGTTGATTTTGTCTATTTTGTTATTGTACAAATCTTGGCGTTGTGCAAACGCAACTTAGACTTACACGACTAGTGGCCACTTTACGGCTCTCCAGGATTGGGGTGTGACAGCATCTGGGCACCAGATATGTGGATCCAATTCTAACCAGAGCTGATCCACTACTAAGCCAGCTTCCCTAGCACCTCGCGTCTAACCAGATCTAGCCGACATTGTAGCCAATGTGTAGAATTTCTATCCGCCGTAAAATAGTGCCACCTCTCTATAGATCTAGCTAGGTGCTCCTTCCGACGAGTTCCTGTCGAACCAGGCCCCTTGTCGCCAATCGGACCACAAACGGTTCAGAATCGAGCCTCCGTGCCTGAGCTCTGGACATGGAGTTTGGGTAAGTTCCTTGGGTCCTCTCTCTCTCTCCCTCTCTATAAGCCCCATAATTTTTTGATATTATTTTTAAATTTTGTTTAATTAATATAGATATTTTAAATTTTAAACTAGATTTTATATGAATATGACTATAGGCATACTTTTTCGTAACTTTAATTTTTGGAGCACAAGACATGCCCATCTCTCGAAACGTCATTCATGAGTTCTCTAGTAGACATGTTTACCTTCAATTTCGTATATCATGTCCCATCCAAACTTGTCCCCTAACATCCTTTCGACTTCGTGCAACTTCGGGTCAATTTAGGCCATTCGATTGATTATCATAATTCTAGATTTAACTTCAAACTTGAGTTCGGGACTCGACATTGATTAAAACTATTTGACTTAATATATAGTTTTGACACATTTTGTGCCTACGACACACGTGCCTAGGGTGTGCCAAACAAACAAGTTCCCATGTGATACATATTTGTGAATGGCACAAGAGACTTATTGGGTGATTTTCAGATTCTATTTTGACTAGAAAATATATTTGGACCCAGCCTAGCAAATGCCACTCGGTACAGCCATGACTAGGTGGCCATGACCTAATAGAATAATTCTAAATATTTTTATAGGATTACAGTCAAATAGGTTTAAATATGATTCTGTACATATAGGATTATATTTATACATAAATATACATAGATTAATTACATGAGAGATTTTAACGATATATTAGGATTATAGAAATTTCATGTGTGAAGATGTGTATTTTTCTACATATATAGGGGATAGCATCGAATATATATATATATATATATATATATATATATATATATATATATATATATATACACACACACACAAAAAAAAATATATATATATATATATTCCATAATATATATATTCCATAATAAATACATGATTTAGTATATATATATATATATATATATATATATATATATATATATATATGTATTTATTATATACATAAAAAGTTATTCACATATGTATATATATATATATATATATATATATATATATATATATATATATATATATATAAAACGCAAAAAATATATATATATATATATATAAAACGCAAAAACCTATTCATTCTACCACGACCCCCCCTCCCCCTCGCGCAAGCAGCAAGTGCGGCAACAACAGAGGCAGTAGTGCATCGCCGCGACGTCGGTCCCCCGCCATCCCTAGGGTCGCGTACCGCCCCCACGTCATGCCACCGTCGAGCGTGCACCCCCTTGCCCGTGCGCACAGCTACGAGTGGCCGCAGCAGCAGCCACATGCATCAACGAAGCAACAACGTCCAACGCCTCGCTGCACAGCCGCGTGCCTTCGCCCACCACCGCCGTACAACTGCCGCCGCGACTCCCCTAAACCTCGACGAACCTCCGTAGACCCTTTCTGATGTGTCGACCTTCTCTCTGACGTACGGCACGAGCGATTCATACGTTTCGCATGAAATCCCGTCGTGATGCGCAAGAATTCGAGTCCAAAATTTTGTCTCGTCGTAGCAACTTTGGACGCATTTTTTGGAGAATTCGACTATTGGATCATCGATCCGATTCTTCTGTCTTAATTTTGGTATATACTCCTTCGCTTATCTAATTTTTTACCCTTTAAATCGTTCGTTTGACAGATCAAAACTGGCCACTGATTTGACAGTTTAAACATGTTTATTTTTGGACAGTTTTGTGGAGGCAACTTTACGGATTTGTTTCTCTCTCGTCAAAGCTCCGGTTGATAACGACCAACTCCATTATGCAGCAGGTATAACCACCTTAGTGCCATAAATTTTTTTCTTTTATAAGATGTCATTTGGTTGGTTGAAATCGACGCCAAAGTTGGCCATTCGAAATCGCAATTTCCAACATACAAAATTATGATTTTGAACCCGGGAAATCAGATTCCAAATTCGACACCACCGTTGAACTCGTGGCATCGTCCTGGCCCAGATTGATATATAATTTGTTGAATTTGGACAACTTTTGCCTTGACATATTTTTCGGTGCAAAATGTATCCAACAACGGACACCGTTTTGATCCGAAATTATTATTTTATTCTTGTGTCCAGAATTAGACTTATGGGTAGCCTGTCATAGCTATTTTGCTTATTCAAAAATGTTGGCAATGTCTGTTTTTGCATCCAGAGATGTTTTCGGGAGTTCTACCCTTACTGCTTTACTGGATTGACGAGTTCGCTGCAGGACATCATCGAAGCATCGTACAACCTCCAGGCAAGCTACCTTACCATTTTGCACTCATACTTGATTTATGAAATTTGTGTGTTTGCTAGTATTTTATATTAGTAGAGTGCGTCCAAGTATGACTTGGGTGGCATCGATATGTCTATTGATGTTTGTGTGCGTGCGTGTGTGTGTTGACCATATGTGATAGTTGCCATTCCCAAATTTTTGAAGTTATGCTTTATAACTTCTTTGACCTGTTGACACGTCTCATACACGACATTCATTGGGATTGTTTACTGTTTCGATGATGGGATGCGAAACCATGTTGTGACCCGCTTGTCATGTTTCATTTACAGTTCATTATGGTAGTGTTAGTGTTGCTATTTTCTATCATGGTATCTCCCGTAATTTTAAATTTACTTGCTCACTGAATATTAGCTTAGCTTTATAGGCCTATATTGTTCTTCAGATCTAATCAAACATATATGTTATTGGGTTGCAGACCATGATACATATTGTTTATTCTTATTGTACTCTTTATTGTGGGTTGAGATATAGATTATGTCACACCCTAACTTGGAGAATCGTTCGACCTCGCTTTGATTCACGTCGAATCGTTCGTTCTCCCTGGGACGTGATATCGTACAAGTCTGGTGTTGCACTTGTCCAAGGCAAGAATATGCACATTTGTGTTATTTTGAAACATTTGAAAGTAAAGCCACATTGCAGAAACATTGTGTACGCATAATAGGAATAAATAATTGATTTTATTGATAATTGCATAAAGATACAACTTTTTTCGGTACCCTCTGAAATGCGGCTTACATTTATTCATGAAAAGAAAGGCAACTGATAGGCTACCATGAAATAACTTCTCGTTCCATAAATTATGCCCCTTTAGTACATTTGAAATCCAAGCAGCAATCTTGAAAACTTCGCAATTCTTTGTGCGTCCCTATTGAAAATAACTTGAAAAGAAATAATAGCAACTCAAAAAGGCTTAGTTCCATCAAGCCTTCCCCAGTACCTGTAGAGGAGAGGTCAGTACATTATAAAAATGCACTGGTGAGCCCCGTTGGTCCACTCAACTAAACTAACATTTGTAATTATGATAAGCATTTTAAAGCATGATATTTATATTACAGACTAGCAATTCACATCAATTCATAATGAGACAACATGATATTATATGAAAGCAACTGTTTACTTTACCATCGACCGAATCCAACTTCCTGCATAAGATACAAGATAATAATAATACTTATCGCCCCTGCATAAGATAATCATTACCTTGCATCCTGACTATATGACAACTGGTGTTATTTCACCATTTAGGACTTGCCATATAGGACTTCAAAGGGTATGCGATGCACAATTCATCGGGTCGCGAGCCCGAATGAATGTCCCGATACCTCGTACCACCAAAGCATATTGCATTTCCTCCTAGGCCGAATCGGTCCCACCGCCGTGGGTACCGTTCGAGAAAACAATACCTTGTATACAAGTTGTCCATGACCATACGATTACATGTCTGACTCGATAAGCATAGTGTGCATTTTATAATATTGGAAGTAAAGAGACAATATTTTAATTTCTCAGTATTTCATATTCATCGCCTCAGGCATCAATTCGTCTCATTTCAATGTTCATTTCATCGCAACATTTCATTGTTCATCATAGGGACCAACATCATTTCAATGTTCATAGGGACAAAAATCATTTCAATGTTCATGTCACAATTCATTCATTAGCAGAGTGCTAGCAGCATAATCGATTCATTCAATGTTCATATCACTAGCTTCTTAGTAGTATTGACTTGTGGCATTAACATCATGTTATCGATCAATGGACGTAGCATGGCAACAAGAGAATTCATTTAGTTGGCATGAAGGAGTAGCAGAGAAGGGACAAACCACCACAGAGAATTCACACTCACCAATTAGTGAATTGCTGAGAGAGATAGGAACACTTGTGTGCTTAGCCTTCCGTCACGCGTCCGCCTGCGATGGCACCAAAGTTTGGTTAATACTCTGTCCCGTTATGTTCTTTCTCTCAGAATTCTTAAGAATGAATGCTATAAAAAGGGGCAAAAATTAAATCATCGAAAACCATTCAGAAAAGCATCCATCAAAACCAAGCAATAAAATCAGTAGCAAAATATCAGAGAAAAAACTCTTGAATTATTTCAAGAGAAACTGATCCATTAGTTGGAAAGGTTTTTATGCATTTGTTTGTGATCGATTCGATGGCGACGGTAAGTTTTCCAATACTCGGTTCGATCGAGTTAATCAAGCCACAAGCCTTACATAGTGAACCGCTAGGAGTTGGGTACTACAGATTAGTTAGCATATGTTTGTATACCTTGCAGCGTACTACAATTAGGATAAGTCCATTAAATTAGAATACTTATTCTAGTCGTACAAATGGCATGTTCATGCCTCGGGTTCCTTATCTATTTTGGAACTAGGGCATGACATATTTTTGTGGTGGCCCATTCAGGTCGAGTTAGCCATTTAAATTATAATACTGTACCAAACGGGCCTACGATAGGATAGGATAATAGGAACTCAATCCACAAATGTCTTGAAAACTCTTTTGAATTTATCTATCGCCTTTGGAACTCGAATTTGAAGTTGATCAACTTCCTTGACCTCCTTATTTTGGATTCTCGTCATTCCCTCTTTCGAAAGGACGTACGCTCGTGCTTGGTGAACCCTCTCTTACATTATTGAATAGAACATAGTTGATAGAGTTTTATCAAAGGGGTTGATTATTAGGAAAGGATTGGATAGGTACATCTATTAGGTAGACTGAGCAGATATGATGGATGATGAATCGTCAAGGGATGTGGTCGACAGTTTCTATTGCCACCTGAGGCGAGGAGTTGAGGCTGCCTTGGAGAGGGGGATATCATTTGCCTTATCTTGTCAGTGCGCCCATGGCCAAATTGAAATCCTTAGAACCCAATATAGGATTCTCATTGACGACTTAACTCTAGCGAGAGACTTTAGGATCGTGGATTACAACCCCTAAATAGAGATGTTTTGGAGGGCCCAGAAGGAACATATAACAGGACTTTAGAGAGTAGTTGCAGTTCTCTACTAGAAGTGATAGTCTCCCGGGGAAG